>JBBHKE010001031.1:35219-55219 GCA_037447655.1 Zygnema cylindricum
CTGAAAATAAAAAATAAAAAATCATAATAACACTTCCCAAACTCGTGATAAAACAGAATAAACTCCAAAGAAGGTTCTAGATCAAAAACAGCAATCATCTCTACTTGAAAATCTAAAATGGAAGAAGCGAATCAAAAAAAAAGGTTAATAATACAAAAAATCTTACAGTTTTCTTGTAAAAGAAAGTGTTTTACATATATATATAAAAAACAGGAAAAATGGACTTTCCATTAAAAAACAAAAAATATATATATACATTTTGTGAAAGAAAATGTTCTTTTGACATTCTAAAAAACATAATAATTGGAAAAAAAAACTAAGCGAAGAAGGTAAAATCTAAAAGTTCATCTCTACTAACGACAAAAACTAGATCTTGGAAGAAACCTCAAATAAGACAAAATAGTGCTCAAACCCTTCACAATAATACTAAAAAATAAAAAATAAAAGTCTAAAAACGATCTCTCTTCTAGGATCAACTTGAAGTCAAAAAATGGGTTTAAGTCCACACTGTTAATGGGAATTGATCAATGTAAGTTAATTAAATTGATTAAGTTAATATAACTTGATTAAATCTCGAATAAAACTTGTTAAAACCCAATAAATACTCGACCAAAACCCATTTAAGGCTAGACTTAACAACATTTAAACCTCGACTAAAACAGAAATCTCTTTTAAAACTAATTCAGAATTCAACTAAAACACTTTTTCAAACTATGAATAAAAACTCATTCACAAATTTAATCCCCAAAAAACCCTATATACAAACTCAATAACTCGTTTAAAAACTCAAAAGCTCATTTAAAAATTAGAAAACTCGTTCAAAACTCGAAAACTTGTTTCAAAACTCACCTACAACTCAATGTATCGGTCATAAATAATCGGCTCGCTAAACCTTGTTCAATTCGACGTCCACCGTCTCCAAAATTTCGATATTCGTATGAGACGAATTTCTCCTAGAAATCGAATTAAAACCGTTAATAAAACTCCCACCCGCGATTTCGTCGTAAAGTCATTGTCCGAGACAAAATCCGGAAGGATTTCTGTTTTGTTTTCCGTAACTCCGGGAAATAAAGCTCCCGGGTTTAAAATATTAGTTATACTTCAATAATCGGGATAATATTTTTCGTCGAGACTAGGATAAGTAAACCCCGTTTTGTTCCACAGAGTCGAGGGAAATTTTTTCCTCCAAGAAGCGAGAATTCGGTCGTCATTCGAGTGCATCGGCCAAAAAATCGGGTCCAGGGCGAAAAATCGTTAAAAACTCAAAAACTCGTTAAATTCTCACCTACAACTCAATGTATCGGTCATAAATATAATCGGCTCTCCAAATCTCGTTCAATTCGACGTCCACCGTCTCCAAAACTTCGATATTCGTATGAGAAAAATTTCTCCTAGAAATCGAATTAAATACGTTTACGAAACTTCCTGCCCCGATTTCGTCGTACATTCCTTGTCCGACACAAACCCCGGAAGGATTTCCGTTTCCTTTTTCTGTAACTCCGGGAAATAAGGTTCCCGGGTTTAAAATATTCGTCGTACTTCCATAATCGGGAAAATATTTTTCGTCGAGACTCGGATAAGTAAACCCTGTTTGGTTCCACGGATTCGAGGGAAACTTTAATCTCCAAGAGGAGAGCATTCGATCGACATTCGAGTGGATCGGCCAAAAAACCGGGTCCAGGGCGGCCGCCGCAGCATCTGGAGAAAAAAAAAGTGGGGTTTTTCAGGGTTTTTTAAGGTTTTTCAGGAGTTTTTTGGGTTTTCAAAGGTTTTTTGGGTTTTGAGATTTAGAGGGTTCTCCCTCTTCCTCTCCCTCTCTCCCTCTCCCTCTTCCCCTCTCCCTCTCCCCATCTTCCTCTCCCTCTCCGACTCGCTCTCCCTTTCCAACTCCCTCTCCCTCTTCTCTTCCTCTCCCTCTCCCTGCCCGTCCCAAGCTTACCCATATAATCTCCGGCAGATTTTGTCCTTGCACATATTCCTATTTTCAAAAAATCTTTAACTGTTTCCAAATCTTCCGTAAATTCTATTCCGGAAACTTGACCATATCGTAAAACTGCCTTTATGGGATCGCATGAAACGGTATCCTGAAATTAAAAAAATAAACAAAAAAAAAGTATAAACAAATTATTGTAATAAATAAACAAAAAAACGAATGCTCTTGACCAAATCGGTGTGTCGACCTATTTATCTATCGATTAATTTATTGTTCCATTATTTATTTCATTCATGTTAACATTTTTACTTGTCTATTCATCAGTTTGTCCATTTATCAGTTCACCATTTTATATTTTACGAATACTTTTTATTTCATATGCATATACATATACATATATATACATATATATATATATATATATATATGTATATTTCAAACACATCCACGCTCTTTCTCCAACATGTCTAAAGTAGAATTTTCAATTTAATAGTTTATACTTTGTTAACATTTAAAACACTCTCAAAACTCTAATGAAGCCTCTAAAACCCAACCCTAAAAACGCTTAAAACCCTTAAAAACCATAAAGGCCTAGAAATACACATTTGTTTTCAAATAGTGTGGATTTACCAAATCGTTACAATAACATCCACACTCATCCTCCGACATGTCTAAAGTACATTTTTTGTCGCATGTCACACATCCGTCCCTAACTCCCATTTGTCGATACTCTGCTCCGTACAAAACGGCAGTTTCAAACGAAGTTTGACACGACGAAACGGAATCGAACATGGAACAGTTCAAATGGTCGGAAACATCCGAAAATTTCGGAAGTCCGTGCATTCCGCCGATTAAGGCATGGTAAATCGGGTGGATTCCTGAAATAATAAAAAGAAAAGAAAAACATAAAAGAAAAGAAAAGAAAAGAATGATTTTAGTAGATATTAAAAAAAAGTTGGGGAAAAAGGAAATAAGTAAACTAGTGAATGAGTTAAAAGAGTAAGGGAATAAGAGAATACACAAGTAAATTCATAGATAGTTAAGTAGAGAAAGAGAAAAAAAAGTAAGGAGAAAAGTGAATAAGAAATGTGAATCAGTAAACAAGTAAATGAATAATTAAGTAAGATTATTAATAACAAAAAAAAGGAGAAGGAAGTTTGAGAAATTTCCAGAATTGAAAAAGGAAAGTATTTTGAAATGGTTTGGGAAAAAAAAAGAAAAAAGGGTTTGTTTAAGTTCGAAAGTTTAACAGCTTTCATACCAAACGATCAAAAGACAAGGAAAGAAAGAAAAATTATAAACAATACGACCGATATTAAGAATAAATGACAAAAAATTCACTCTCCTTTTAAGCTTTAATTTAAAATAAATCAACATTTTTCTTTTTAGCAAAATAGAAAGTATCGAGTTTCAAAATTCCATGCGGAGAGGAGGGTGGGGAGGAGAGTAGAGGAGGAGAGTACAGGAGGAGAGGAGAGGAGAGGAGAGGAGAGAGGGGAGAGAGAGGGGGAGAGAGGGAGAGAGATGGGGAGAGAGAGCGGGAGAGGAAGAGGAATAGGGAGAGGGAGAGGGAAAGGGAGAGTGAGAGAGGGAGACGGAGACGGAGAGGGAGACGGAGAGGGAGAGGGAGAGGAGAGGAGAAAGAGAGGGGGTAAGAGGGAGAAAAGAAAGGTGCATTGAAAGAAGAGAGAGTATACCTAATGCTAGGAAGTCCGGCACAGTGGCAGGGGTGATGAGAGGGAAGGACAAAAAATAAAATAGTGAGAGCAGCAATTGCCGAACACATTGGAAGGGACAGGGTGAAATAGAGAGAGAGACAGAAGAGAGGGAGGGAGAGAGAGAGAGAGAGAGAGATAACAGAGAGAAAAAGTGGGAGAAAAAGAGGACTAATGAGGAGGTAGGAGGATAGACTCGTGAGAAAATGCAAATAATATGAAGAGATAGAAGAGAAGAGAAGAGAAGGTAAATCTCACCGAAGCTTCTGCACGACAGGAGAGAGAGGAAGGAATCATCCTTCCTCCTGAGGCTCTAAAACTGCTTCTTTGAATCTTGAACTGAGAGCCATGGAGCTGGTTCTGTGACAGGTAGCTGGAACTGAAAGCGTTCAAACGTGCCACGTCAGTTGCCGCAGACAATAGGCTAGAGGCAGCCATGGCGAAGGGGAGCGAGAGAGAGCGAGAGAGAGCGAGAGAGAGCTGTCACGTCACGAAGTAAAACTGGAGAGCAGCTTCACTATTGTAGTATCATTGCTGGAGAAACGTTTTTATTTGTTGTTTTTTGCGTTTGTTCGTTGTTTTGGTCGTTTTTCCGCTCTCATTCCTGGCCAATGAATGAAGAGCAATCCGTACGAGTATCTTGAAGTGTACGGTGTACCTCTTTGTTGTCTGCTACACTTCTCGTCGTTAGTAGAGTTATGAATTATTTAGTATTAATGCGAAAATATAGATTTATAATACGAATTTAATTCTGGGAGTCGTGGCCGGTTGCAGTTCACTTCCTTAAATAGCCTTGATAACACTATTTTATGAAATCAGGCCAAAAACAGTCTTGACTGATTTAGTGTTACTACCTCTAATAACGAGGAGCAGAATAGTGTACGGTCCCGCAATCTACAATGGGTACGGAAAATGAGCAGAACTAGTACTTTCAAGGTTTTGTGTCACGTCATATCACGTCACTGAAGTTGCCAGGTTCAAACTTTGACGAAAAGAGTACTCTAGATGGGTAGAAAAACTAGAAATGTGAACGAGTCACGTCAGACAACTTCGGGGAAGGCAGAATACTGCACTATACTGAATCTGAACACAGTTTCTGTACTCAAAAGGAAAGGTGGAGCATATCGTGGCAGCTTTTCATTCGTGTATATGGCGATCTGAATTATACGTGGCAATATGTGCAAGGTCTGAGAGTCAGCCAGCGTGTCACGACTTATCCGTTGGTCAGCCGTCCGAATCTCGGAACTTCCCTCAAATTTCGAAGGAAGAATCATTTCGATCGTAAATGTTTTCGACTTCACATGTATGTTTATTTAGTTTTTGGCGTGTTGCATGTGGCAAGTGGACTGGGCCATTCTGGTAATAGGTTGACGGAAAGAGGCAGTTGCCCGTCAGAAAAATAAAGTACGGTAGGGTAAAAGTAAAGAATGGTACATACGGACGGTTTTGACGGAATTATTAACACCGAAACTTTTATTCACCGGCAGGTTCTATGACAGTTTGTAGTTCCACACGTGCGTCCTAGTGATATGCACTTATCTACTCCATGCAACACCTAAACTTTTTCTTTATTGACTCTATTTCAAATGTAATATCACGGTTCTCTTCCTTTCATCGTCCCTTAACATGTAATTACTAAATGGACGATTTTTTGGCAAAGACAAGTTGCGAGTGATAATATTAATTTCCATTTTTCCCTTTTAATGAAATTCTATCGGAATTTTTTTAGTATTTTGCAGAGGAGCGGGAGGCTCCGAAAATCCCTCCAGTCAAAAGAACACCATGCACCATTATGTACAGACTCAACCAGAGCAACTCCCAAATAAACAAAATATCTCGACCACCGTCGAAATTAAGTCATCCATAGCATCGCGGTGTGCATCACCACGCTCGTTTTTCTTTCAAGCGTCACACGCGACCACTCCAACATATCAAGTCGCCTGCCCAACGAGAAGAAGCTCACCAAAAAAATACAACCGAAATATGATGAACACGATCAAACAAGCCAATATCTATCTGCAGAGAGGGACAAGATGTGAAACTTTAATATCCCCCCTCCTCTATGAAGTAATGATGCAATAATGTCATGAATTATATCATACGTCGGAATCGACTCTCTTTACATACGAATCAACCATTTTGACCTCATCAACCTCAAAGACAAGGGCGCACAAGCTAACGGCACAGCCGAAAGAACGTGGTTGAAGAAGCCATGCCTAAACCTAAAGGGAGTCGTTAATTGAGCAAGTGTAAAAGGTAAAGTGAAAAAAATATGTGTAGCTAAGTTCCAAACTCATGGCCCAAAAATGGGAGAATCTCGGTACATGAGGAATAAAAGGGGGTTTATTTGAGATGCTCGGACCGGATGGTTGGGACAACTTCGAAAAATTGGCTTCATAACACAGATGGAAAAAACCCGGCAAAATGAAAGGGGGGAATGTAACATGTCTTCTCTAAAGTATAATGTTGGAAGGAGAAGTCATCGTGGGAAACACGAGTGACGATGGTACCAAAGTTACGAGTATTGATATCCAAAAACCGATAGTCAAGGGTTGGAGGCAATAACGCACCAACTCCCTACATAAGGCCACGAGTGCCATACTTGGTGTGTATACTAGAAGTAACCGCTTCTCAAATGAATGGGTGCATGAATGCAAACAATAGGCGCAAACTTGCAATCAAAAACCTCACAACCCAATAAAGTGTGGATAAAATGTGTAACAATTATTGAAGGTAAAAAGATATAACGCAAGAGTAGGCGAGGAAGTGCAGGTGATGCAAGAAGAGCGATGGGGTGAAAGAACCAGCTAAAAGAACAAAAGCCACTCAATGACTCAAAGGTTAGAAAGGGCGTCCGTGTGAGATTATATACCCCAAAGAACTAAACCAAAACCAAACATGCATCGAACACGTGTGCCTTCGATAGAGCGACATTTTATAAACCATGAAGGAAGGATACCATGAAGTGACCAAGCAACACTTGAACCGTTGAACAAAAAGGTTAAATTTTGCCATTCTAGCCTTTAAAAAATCATAGGTCGACAGACCGTTATACATAGTGCCGATAACATGTTTCTCGTCGGTACTCAAAATAAGAGGGAAGAAAGTATAGCAAAATTAAAAGCTCGAAGGGCCACTTAACGAGCAAGAACAAAAGATTGGTTGAAGACAACAAAGGAGGTCTGCTCGAGGAAAGACTTCAAACAGTTAAAAAAATGAGAACATTTTTCGTAAGGTGAACGTAACTGGCTCCAAACTCAAAATAAGTTTGACACCCGTGACATTGGAAACGCGTTAGGTTGTGTTTGCAAGATTTGGGTAGAGGAGAAGGGGGGGGGGGGGGGGGGGGGGAGGAAGGGGATAAAGGGCATATATTTAATGTCTAACATGGTTGGTCGATAAAAAGGAAGCATATACAAAACGACATGGTGGAAAGCAAGAAAAACATTTGTAATGGAGGGTGAAAAAGATGTCGGGAGGAAAGGGAGTCGCTAAAGTTGAAAGTATGAGGGGATTTGGAGTGAAAGACGGATACGGGAAAGATACCTGTAGCGTGTGTCTTTGCGATCTTATTTTTGCCCCTCTTTCTTGCCTTAACTTCTCAAGAAAAAAAATCACAAAACTCAAAAACTTACGTGGGTCCTAGTCACTTAATTGTTTTTTTTTTTTTTTTTTTTTTTTTGTTTCTCTACCGGTCTTATTTGTGAATGTACGAAAATCAATGGGGCAAACTCTTTAAGGGGAAATAAATGAAAATACCCGAAAGAGCCCCCTTGGGGGTGGTTCGATGAGGGTCGGTGCTGACAAAGGTGGAAATGTTGGGTGGAAACTTTGGTCATGGAGTGGGGGGGAAATATCTCTTTCGAGAAAGAGGGAGAGAGGGAGAAGGAGAAGATGGAACAAAATGAGAAACGTCGTTGTTTTAAAGGAGACAGCGGGAGAGGGGGGGAGGAGAAGAGGGAACAAAATCAAGAATGTCGTCATCTGGAAGGAGAGGGGGGGAGAGAGGAGAGGATGGGGAATGTCACTGCCCGAGGTAGAACGCCGAAACGCGGGTGCTACGCTACTGGGTAGGAGTTGAATTGCCAATGCCTCAGGTGGGGAGGAGGAGAGGAGAGTTAGGGGGGGGAGGTAGGATAGGGGGTTTGGGTGGGAGGGATGATTTAGCCACCGTGGACCTAAGGAAATTATCACTAACCTGGAAACAAGATTGAAGATAAAACATCACGGCGAGACGAAGATGTTGTCATGTAGTGGGCGTAGAGGAGGAAAAAAGTTATGACGGTAAAACACCATAACGAGACGAATTTGTCCCCCATGGACTTAGATGGTTTACCACCACGTGCTTTCGTTGTTTTGGCTAGGCTTATCCTTTTTGCTTGCTCCCCTCCACATTTTAACATTATTGCCCTTTTTTTGTTTACATGGACTCAGATGATTTACCATCGCGCTTTTTATCGTAGTTATCCTGTCCATTGACCATTTTCATAACTTGGAGCCTTTCGCTGAAAGCTACAAAAGCTAATAATTTTTTTAACAAACTTATATAAAATGTACTAAGACGGTTTACCATCGTGTTTTCTTACTAGTCTTCTTCTTATATGGTGTAGAACACACAATATAAAGTCGACCTAAGAACATAGCTCAAATGTGTGAAAATAATTCAATACTGTATGTTGTTACCCCATACCATACGTACACTACATGTAACGATACATCTACTATCATATAGTATAGTGTAACCACACGTAGCCTTTCCACTTTTTTCACACGATCGAACTATGCATAGAACCACGAATAACATCAAACGAAAATACTGTAGCCAATTTTAATATTTCTTTAGAAAGCCGAGGGATAACCACTAAAACAATTAAAATCTTAGTCACTGCTATTCAGAAATTCCTGAACAAAATATCACCTTCGCGCAATTACTGGGCACAATTTTGCCAAATTGGGGGTAGTTTGTTTAAAGTTTGGTTCAATACTAACTAAAGTCACTAAAGTACTGTACCAGATTTTTATGGGGGGATCCACCGTTGATAAAAATTCATCCAATGGTAATCATGTAAAAAACACACAAAAAAACCAGCTAACCAACTGACTAACTAACCTAAAAAAACACGATAAGAAATTAACTAATTTTTCTCTGGCATGGTCAGCCTAGCTTTTCTTTTTCCCCTTAATGGCATGAACAGAATACCAACGCAATAGCAACACTGCCCATCGATATTAGTGTTGATACTAATAGGGTCGCAATTTTTTCTGACCGAAAATCTAAAAATCATAAAAGAATGTTACTAACACTATTTAAGCAAGTGGACAACAGTTCTCCCATGCCCCCATCCTAATTCCGCAGTTACACTAATTACTCTAATTACCCCACTAATTACTCTACTATTTACTCCTCTCCTCTCATCGCAAAGACCATCTTCAAAAGCGCCCTTCCCCATTTTGATAAATAGGCTGCTCAGACTATTTTTATTTTACATTTTAACTATTTTTACTGTTTATATAATAGTCATACCAGTGCTCCTAGATTGTTAATCGTACATATAAGATGAGTTCATAAAAAACGATGACAGGGAAAAGACAAAAATCACGGAATGGAACAACCATCCATGTTCATTTAATGGGCAGATATATTCCAAAAAAAAACCATAAAAAAAAAGAAAAAAAAAACATTTCACAAGAATCATGCCGACATCAGCAGCATAGTTCAAAAGTGCGAAAACGCGTGGAAACACTATATCTGGTGACCCTGTATAATACTCATATCGTATGGGTTCTCCGCATATAATACACGTATAATATGAGGTAACCACATATAGCGTTTCCATACCTTTTCCACATTAAAACTACAAGCAGCACACTCAGAAGCAACAACAAATGGACAAAGAATGGACAAAGAATGGACAAAAAATGGACAAAAAATGGACAAAAAATGGACAAAAAGTGCAAAACAAATGGACAAAGAATGGACAAAGAATGGACAAGAAATGGACAAAAAATGGACAAAAAATGGACAAAAGATGGACAAAGAATGGACAGAATGGACAAAAAAAGTGGAAAACAGGAACATCAATTGCTAATGATCACAAAGCATATGACAAATGGGCTCTTCAGCATTGCTGAAGAAACACCAAAAAAATGTTTGAAGGTGGCTGTTTTCCTTCTGCACTACAGCGAAATTTTAACAAAAAGAAAAAATGGAAGGGTCGGAAAAAAGTTACAGAAACGTGGAAGACACGGTGTGTTGCGACAGAGGAAACAAGTCCTTCCCGGCAAACGGTGAGGTCCATTCTTGACCAGAAGTAGCCGTACCAGAATTAGCGTTTCCGTCCATCCTGGCCAAAGAAGCCAAAGGCCATCCAGTTCCTCCAGCTGTTGACCCTCCCCAAAGATCGTATCCTCGATCTCCTCCCACTCCTCCCACTCCTCCCACTCCACTACTGCTACTATTACTGATACCGGCTGACATCACCTGTCCACTCATTCCTTGTTCTCCACCTGAACTGCCTACAATCCCACTATTCCCAATAGTGACACTAGCCAAACCAGCTCCGGCACTCCAAAGACCCATGGAACCTAAAGAATGTTGCGATATTCCCGAAGTTCCCGATATACTCCAGTCTACTGATTGCAAATTTTCACCTGAACTCATGCTCCAATCAACGGCCGAAAAGCTCGCAGAGGCACCGCCACCTGTCCCCCATCCGGACAAAAGACCGGTAGTAGAGGGAAGTGGAGACAAAACGCCATTTCGGACCGAATTCTGGACAGAATTCTGGACTGAATTTTGGACCAAATTATGAACCGAATTTGGGACAGAATTTGGAACAGTAATTGCTCGAGGGAGACCTTGTAAAGCAGGACTAGGAACCATAGATTCGGATCTCGAAGAAGGCCAGCCAGAGTTAGTAGTCCGAGAACTAACAATCCTGTTGTTAATTTGTTGCGATTGAGATGGAATAGAATTTGTTGCCATTGAGACTGGAGGCACAACAGTATTAGACGGCGATTGCACTACTCCTACTCCTCCTCCACCGAGAGGTTGATCCTGGGCTTTTCCGGGCCTCACAAATCCTCCTACTTTCCAGAATTGATCCACTACTGGTCCATCATTTACAGGCGGTTGGGGATACATACTACCAACTGGGTTATGAGTTAGGTTCCCATTTCCTAATCCTGTACCAGTCAAAGGTAACCCTAAGGCACTCGCGGGTGAAGTTGATGGTAAAGCAGCTGTTTGAGGGGATTGCTGTGAACCTGTAGACGACCTCTGTTGTAAAGACAACTGTGAGTTTCCCAACACTCCTGCCTGAGCTCGCAAAGAGGGAGAGGTTCCCGCAACTCCTGTAGGACGAGAAGTCTGGTTAGGAATAGGTCGAACATCTGGTACTGGCCGAGGAGTAGGGTAAGGTTGTTGGGAAGAGCCCTGTGGAAGCCACTGACCAGAAGGAGATGTTCCAGTAGACATGGTTGTTAATCTCCCTTCTGATCCAATAGATAAGCCCTGTAAACCTGCCTCCAAAGCCCCATTCTGATGCATAAAACCTGCTCTCTCTCTCTCTGTACCTCTGCTACTACTAGCCGGTCCTTCAGAAGAAACCTGAGGATGTCGAGGAGTGTTCCCATTCGCAGACATCCCAATCCCAGCTTGAGGAATTTGCCATCGAGCTTGTCCTCCTCCCCCTCCACCTTGACCCGCACTATCACTATTACCCGCTTTCCTCATTTCTTGAAGTGCCTGAGAAAGGCCACTATTCCGATATTGTTGTTGCACTCCATTTGCTCCTCGCATGTTATGCATACCTGTACTCCCTTGCATACTCGTCGGTCCATTGATATGGTTGCCAGCTGTTCCATGACCGTTTGGAAAATCCGTACCCCGTCCTAAATGGCCAAAATGTCCCGGACTCACCCCGGGACTCATCCCTGGGCTCGCTGCGGGACTTGAACCAGGACTTGCAGTATCAGGAGGAGTGGCCACACCCAAAGGATGACGATCCCTAAGGATAGTAGCTGCTTTATCTAGATCACCTTCCGATGTTACAACAGCTCTTTCCACCTCCGATCGAGCGTATCCATACCGTATCTCCATTTCCGCCATTCTTGCAAGCTCTTCCCCTATATCTAATTTTAGTGTTCCATTTGCTGCGCGTTCCTCTTTTGCAGAGCTTTCTGTGCTCTCCACGAGCCAAACAACTGACCTCTCAATATGACCATCGTTACAAATCAATGCCATTGTCGCTCGGTCTTTCGGAAAACCCATGGCTACCAGCTGTACCGCTAACACCTCCAGTTTCCTTGCTGTCAAAAACCCGATACACTTATCTCTCAGCTCTTGCGCTCGCCTTTCCTTCTGACGCTGATGCTTCTTTTCATTCTTTGCTCGCATCTTATCCCTCTTCTCAGCCAAACTTGGTGTTCCTGTCAAAGTGTCTACCACTCGACTAGTAGCACCACCATTCCGATCCTTCAAACCTCCGCCTTGCTGGTCCTCTGACTCTCCAGAACAGCTGCCATTGTTGGAGACTGAGTCATACTCCTGTACAAGAGTACTGCCCTCCTCACCTTCGTCAAAAGACCTGTATCTACCATTTGGATGCTGGGCTGATGGATCTGAAGCTCCTGGCGCTGCATCCAGACTATGAAATGTCCCCGAGAGAGGGTTATAAGCACTTGCTGGAAGACCTGCCCCTGCTCCTACACCAGGCACATGGCGTCCTGCAGGTTTCCATGGCTCCTTCATGCCAGTTGTCCGTTCCGTTGGCCCTTTCGGAACTGAACCTCCAATGCGCTGCTTGCTGCCCGGCGCGCTCATAGACATGGTAGACTCTCTTTGCCTGAGACTGAAAAGTAGAAAGAAATTGAAAAGCTCTGAAACGGAGTGAAAACGGAAGAGTGGACATAGAATAGGAGAAAAACAGAAGTGTACTCATAGACACGGTAAACTCTCTTTGCCAGAGACCGCAAAATAGAAAGAAAAATGGAGTAAAAACGAAAGAGTGGACATAGAATAGGAGAGAAACAGAATGGTGCACTCATAGACACGGTAGACTCTCATTGCCTGAGACTGCAGCATAGAAAGAAATTGAAAAACTGTGAAACGGAGAATCGGAAGAACAGAGAAACGGACATAGACAGAGAGAGAAAGGAAAGGGATGTACTGGAAGAGCTGAGAACAGGTTATGCTTAAACAGCTTCACTCCTCCAGCATCAAACAATAACTAATTGATGAACTAGGTACAGTAAAAGAAAACATGAACAAACATACATACTCATGAACAGATAACACTACTCATTGATAATCATTAAGTGTCATTCACAGCCGTTAAGGACTGTTACTGAAAGCAGGCACATGAGACCACTTGCCTATGAATTCCGAAGTTCCTTTTTGTTTAAGAACGATACATACAAAAAATGGTGTAAATTAAAGACATAACATGAGTATATCAGCCAAAAACCTAAATGCAATGAGCTATACAGCAAGAAACCTGCAACTCGGCTGTCATGGTCCTAAGAATTCCTCAAAGAATAAATTGGAAGAGCGACAAAACCCGGTGCAAGAACATAGAGTTCAATCTATTAGATGTTGCATCCGTTCCTAATAAACAACCACTTCCTACTTTAATTTGGAAAAAAAAAAAAAAATCACAGAGACCTCAGGACACAGAATCGCAAGCAGATGAGGTTCTTACCTTTAACAGAATCCAAGGAAACCTTTAGAAACCAAGACCGTGTTTCAAAAACCAAACCTAACCTGCAAAAACAATTGTAAATATTATAAGAGCCCGCTATTGTGTAAAGAAATAAAGCTTAGTTTCAGGTTCTTTCAACAAAATCGTCCGTTAAAATCGTAACAGAAAGCTCGAAAACATCAACACTGACAAAAAGTGGTTCAAAAAGTTACCAAAGAGCAGCTCCCGATCTTCAGTTGCGTCGTACAGGGTGACTATATATGATCTGATATTTGTACTTTATAAAAAAACTCTTAAGGAAATTGGTGCAGGAAATGATAAAGTTGAAGAAGAAACGTGTAGCTGAGTACAGAAAATATTAGAAGACATGGACTGAGACGAATGGATGGTAAAAAATTAAGCATCCTCATCGGTTGAGCTGAGGATTCGTAGAAGTTGATCCGATTCTACTTTTCAATATTCACAATTATGATGGATCCACAACCGTCAGCTTTGAATCGATCAACTATGAGTGGAAATACGAACTAGGCCTTTCGGGTTTACGGCTCTTGGTTTTTTCTGGATGTCCACTTGCAATAGTATCCGTCATCCAAGCATCATATTGGATTACCGGCGATCTGCTCGACATTGATCAGATCTCTTTTATTAATTTATTGCGGGCAGAGAAACAACCACATTTATTGTGGGCTAGCCCAGATATGGAATTTCTGGACGGTCGTGTCATAGTACGGTTTAACGGTTAAACAAAACATTTTAGCGAAGTTTAGCGAGGAAAATGGTTAACGATCTAACTGACCGTCTAGTTCGACAATTCCTCATCTCCAAACCTTATTTGCAGAGCAGCAAAAAAATATTTTTTTTACACGAAGTCACGTTATTGCGCCTTCTCCTGGGCGTGTGGTTTGAAGGGCATAGATTTTCCACATCATTGACATTTTCGAAACCAATGATCTTTCTCGGGCAGATTATATAATTTTGAGTGAGAATTTATTGCCTTTCATTTAGTTTTTTGCTTTTGGCCATTTGGCGTTTTGTTGCCCAACAAAAAAGGCATTAATGGCAATTTCAAATTTTGTTTCTCAATTCTCGTGAAGCTTCGGAGTTATTAATAACGAGATTGTCGAGAAAACCACGCTATTTTTTTAGTGATGAGCGTGTCGCATGTGGATGTCGATTATCCACCCGTTTATTCAATTCCAATGAATCGCGCAGGTCCAAAAAAAGATTTTCTTTATTTCGCGTAAAAGCAATGACGTTACAGGTGCAGTCGTTTGTGAGTCCATTTTGTTGTTCCAGTACAAACTGGATCTGTCGATCGATGATCCACCGTATACGGCTGCGATTGATTCGATCGGCATGTGATTTCTGGGTTCATCAGGATTGAAGACACGCTTCTCCAACGATTCTTTCGCGGCCGTAAAAAGCGGTGTCAATCGTTCGGGTTGATTTGAGTTGGCTGTGGTAAGGACGGCCATCCTCGTTTTAAAATTTGGACGGCACAACGACACAGCGTGGCTAGAGATTGGCCGACTCAGCGAATTCAAGCCGAGAATAGCGCGGAATACCGTAGCCAGAAAAAGCCAAGATCAACTTATGAAACTGGATTTCAATTTCAAACCATGCCACGTTGTACGGTACAAACCGTACATTTTGAATGATTTAAGGACGCACATTTGCCCATGGCCATGGATGGGCAAACTTTGGTTTACATATCATCAGTGTGGGCCGCCTGTGGGCTGTGGCGACACTGCATTCTATCAACGGATCTGGAGCGTCAATCGGAAGTTCTGAAGTGCAATAAATGCATATTGTTTGTTCATGCATCGATTACGCCTTGGAATATTTCATGCAATTTTCAGATGTATCTCTGCCCTATGATACACGACAAAATCAGCCTCCAACAGTCAGTAAGTACGGTAATGAAACGGCTATATAGCGTGGCTGCAGACTAACAGGCAGTCCAGATCAGTTTAGAACCGTGTTCTTACTCCGCTAACTACAGTGCGAGATTGTACTGTAATTTACTGGAATCTAATGTACGGCTGCTACATCGAACAGTACACCGCGCATCGTTATTAGTGTCAAAGTTTAAATAGTGTGTAAGTAAATATACCGTCATTGACGCTAATTAAGAATTTGAAAATAGAAAAAAAAGGTTTATTCTAATTTCAGTGTTAACGCTAATTTGGAACAGCAAAAATGGAAAATTTTCTGTACAATTATATACATTATTATAAGTTTCCGTACAAAATATAAAAAGTCGTACACCGTAGTGAAATTTAAACATCCGTACATGTCAGACTAATTTACGTGTCAGACCAATCCCATTTTTTAGCGCACGTTCCTATGCGTACGTGTCCGATTTAATTCATTTTTTGTAAAATTTTCATTTGCAAAAGTACATTTATGTACGGTCTGACATAGACCGTACACCACGCTATTTAGATCTTATTGAACTTTAGTTCTTTACGCTATTTTGTACGGTACCTCAATTAACGTCAAGGAAAAATTAAAATCATGTATCCTATTTGAGGAAAAAAATCAAAATTTTAAGAACCCAAATTAGTGGCTTTGACACTAATAACGATGCGCGGTGTACAGTACTGTACACCGCCAATCGCTATTAGCGTGTAGGTTTGATTAGTAGTGTTGGGTATCGGGTAGTTTCATATCGCGATAATTTCGATATTCGATATATTGAATATCGATCGAGCAGATTCCTCGATATATCGTACCGGGACCAACATAAATCATCGCGATATATATCGCAAAATTGCATATCCGTACTGTCAGAGTACGGAAAACCGTACGAAAAAGAGTACGGGGAATCGTACGAAAAATGGGGGGGTTTTTGAAAAAATTGGTAAAATTTCCATTTTCGATATATCGTCGATACGATATATCGGCGATATATTGGCGATATATCGCGATATATCGCGATGGTTTGAAATTCGATATATCGAAGCGATATATCGAATATTGGGTACATGAAATTCGATATATATCGAATATCGGCAATGGGTCCTCGATACCCAACACTATTGATTAGCGTATACTATTATTTAGCGTGGTGTACGCTAATTGGGAATTTGGAAATTTTGGAAGAAATCGATTACTCTAATTAGGAATTAGGGCTTTTTTAGATAGTGTGGATAATTCTATTTGATAATAAAAACAAAAAAAAGCGGGACGGGATTAGCGTACACAACGCTAATAGCGATTGGCGGTGTACTGTACAGTACACCGTGAATCGGTATTGGCGTAATGGACGCTATTTAAGGTACCTTTTTATTTCCCCAAATTCTTAAACAGCATAAATTATTCTGTTTTTTCTTTTACGCCATTTAGGGTTCTTTTCCAATTTTTATCATCTAAATAGAGTGTTGTACGGTCAGTTTCATACCGTACAAAAATGTACCTTTTAAGTGAGAAAGTATAATTAATGGGTTTTAGTAACCATGGACGCATGAGAATATGCGCTCTAAAAAGGGGATGCAATCGGGCTGTCAAAAATCACGTTCTCACATATTCGTCCCGTAACGCGTTTCGACCGTGTGAACGTATGATTTGTGTACGATTTGTCAGATTTTAAGCAGAACCTATATTAGTGTATACAAGTTTGGGCCGGGTGTTTATTTTTTTTTAAATCCAAATTAGTATAAGTAAATATCCAGTATGTATGTTTTTTTTTGAAAAAATCCAAATTCTCAATTAGCGTAAATAACGGTAATTGTTCCTACACGCTAAAGAAACCTTTACGCGAATAACGATTCACGGTTTACTGTACTGTACTGTACTGTAATGTACAGTACACCGTCGATTGTATTTAGCGTGCATGCTTTTTTTTCTCTTAAAACGTCTTTTCTCCGTACATACATGTCGGATTGTGGATCTGACGGTTGCGATTGAAAGTTTGTGTTCTCAGCTTACGAATGGCGGTCTTAAATTGAAAATTGGACAAATGTGTACGGAGAAAATATGTTTTAAGAGACAAAAAAAAACATACACGCTAAATACGATCGACGGTGTACTGTACCCTACCTGTACGAGACAGTCGTCTGAAATGCACACTTACTAAAAAATAAAAACGGCTACAATACTGCGGCTTTTCAAGACTTCAACAGTTATATGATTTAACATCCTAGTAAAACTGACGCGGGTAAATTCACATGTACCCTGTATAATTTGAAATTTGAAATCCCAAATCTGATATTGAACTTCTTCAAGCTCTGTTGATCAAAAATTCCCACTCAAAACTTAAAAGATTGTTTTCTTCTCTCCTACCACTTTTGGACTTCTGCTGTCTCAATCCTCCAGCCATGAGTGCAATCATGCGTCACCTTTCCTCTCCCCTTCACCTCTATACAAATGTCACTCTCAATCCAACTAAGGTTGCTAGCCTGCCTCCCCTTTCTTTCTTCCCTTCCTTTAAAGGTCTTTCCTCCTCCTCCTCCTCTTCCTCTCCCTCTTCCTCTTCATTTTTGCAGAAGAGATTTCTGAGGAAGACACACACTTCTTCTTCGCAGTTTGTTTCAAAAAAATCGAGAAGTCAGTTGCTACAGCCAGAAGCTCAACGCAAAACGACAAATAGAGATGCGAACCTTGACGACCTTGCTGGAGCAATTTTTGAACTCGCTGAAGATATTGCTGTAGAGGTGATATTCTTGGCTAATTTTTGTCTCCGTATTTTTTTTTTTTGTTAATTGATTCTCCAGAAAATACAAGGAACGAAGAAACATAATGCTAAACCCTGAGGTACAGGTGGGGTCTAGAGGGACTTGAAGGATGTGCTATAAGAAACCCTTAAATATATGAAAACCTTAGAAGCCCTAAAGCCCTAAGAAACCTAAAAATTAAAAAAAAAATCCTGCTTGGTTTTTTCAGGTTTTACTCTGTATTTTATGTTTTGCCAGAGTCCTCTGACAGAATGAGGAATGGAATGGAGTCATAATGTTTAAAAAATATATGAAAACTCATGATGCCGTTACCCGTATCACATGTGTATTTAGCCCCTAAGTACGCGTTTAATACGGTATATCACTAATTTTGTTCTGGGAATAATTGCTTACCAAATCGTCCGACAATTTCAAGGGCCAAAGCTCAATAATTAAGTGTTTTGTCATTTGGAGGTGAAATGGCAAAAAAACAGGAACATAACCATTTATGTATGGGTATTAGTACGCTTTTAGAGTAAAGAAATTATTAGCTTGGGGTTTATATTAGTGTTATTAGTTGTAATTCAGTTTGAATAACGTAGCTGATTCTGAACCATTTAAATAATTAACGTTAAGAAAAAAAAATAGTGTCATTGATATTATTTTAGGTTAGAGGGGTTAAATTCAGGCGCAACAATATAGTGCCATTGACGTTAATAGTGATACACAGTGTAGCTTAATTCAAAGTTTAATTAGCATTTTATTGCATGTGCGTTAGTTCAATTCACTGTGCCGTTGTCAGAGTACAATCGACGAGTTAAAAAAATACATGTTTTGAACTGGGTGGCCACAGTACTGCAAACCCTAAAAACACTCAAACCTCATACAAGGTGTCCACGCGTTTTTGCACTTCAAAAGCTATAAGTGGAATGCTGGAACTTTAAGGGAGAAATGGAAAAAAGCTCATTTTTCTTTCAGGGGAACTCAAGACGTTGAAAGAAATGAAGATGATTAAAAAAACTAACTCAAAAGGAGGTAGAGATGGCTTGGTGAGGAAAAACATTTTGGCCCTAAAGGAGGTATAAAAGCTAGGTAAAAAAAACTCAAAGAAAGTAAAAAAAATAGGAGTTAAACTTAAGAAGGTAAAAAAACCTAAAGGAGGTAAAAGGCTTGGAAGGTGGGGAGAGACCTTGTGGCCTTACATTAAATATGAAGATCTAAGGATTAAAGGGATAAAAGAAGCTTGGTGGATTCAGAGTGCTTGACCAAGAGAGATGCTAAAAGATGTTCACTGTTTATCACTATTAGAGTAGTGGCACACATCCTTCCCTTTTCTGACTCCAATACACAAAATAGTTTTTAATACAAAATAGTTGGAAAATGCTTTTTACACAAGTGGACAGCATTTGGTGATTGCACCCAACTTTAAATTCATACCAAATGGTTTTCATTTTCCACTTTTTCTTTCCCCCTCTCCTCTTTCCTCTCTCCTCTCTCCACTCTCTCCCTCTCTCCTCCTCCACTCTCCACTCCACTTTCTCCCTCTCTCCTCTCTCCCTCTCTTCCTCTCTTTTCTCCTCTCACTCTCCTCTCTCCTCTATCCTCTTTCCCCTCTCCGCTCTCCCCTCTCCCCGCTCTCCTCTCTCCCCTCTCTTCCCCTCTCTTCTCTCCTTTTTCTCCCTAACTTCCTCTCCTTTCATCCCTCTCTCCCCTCTCACCTCTCTAAAATTGACCTTCTGTATTGGGTCATATTTAAAAGCTTTTTTTGAATGTATTCGTCATTCTGGGTTTATTTTTTTTAGCATTTTAGAACTGAAATAACTCACATCAGACCTTTTAGGGGGAGAAGAAGAGGGAAGGAGGAGGCAGCAGAGGAGAGGGGAGGTATTGATAATAGTTTCGCATATACAGTAAAAAATATTTCATTACTAGCTTTTAGCAGTGTATTTTGCGTGAACCTGGGAGTATTTTTTTCGAAATCTGTTAAGTACTGATT
>JBBHKE010001031.1:65219-85950 GCA_037447655.1 Zygnema cylindricum
ATGGTTTCCCATCGCGCTTTTTAATAAAGTCAGCCACGTTATATAAAGACAACTTCACATACAGTTTCAAAGACAAAGTTAAAGAAAGCTTTAATGACACTTTGAGTAAAACTTTAGTCAAAACTTCAAATATGACTTTAAGGACAATTTTAAAACAACTTCTGGTGCAACTTGCAAGCCGCAACTACGTCGTTAAAGTCACAATTGAATGCTGAACATACGAAAAGTGGATTAATAAAATAGTGTGCTATGTTGTCCTCGCACCTATTTTACTGTAATCATATTCACCGCGTGCGAAACAAACGCTTATTAGAGTCACGAATGAACTTAAGTGAAAGTACACATACCCGTACATTTCGACGGTTTTTACTCGTTCCTATTTTAGTGTATAATTATGCACGGTGTAATGATTGTATATTCGCAAACCCAAAATAGAATTATGGATTTTGTACAGTGGAAGGACGCCACGTCGTACGGATTGTCAAATTTCGTACTTCTACCTATTTTACCGTATATGCTACGACGGCGGATCATGTATACCCAAATCATCGTTATGGAGAAATTACAATAAAACATTTTTTTGAAAATGGTATTGATACACAAACTAGCGTAAATGACACTAATTCATTATATACACTAATAATTTCTATACGCTAATAACGATTCACGGTGTAGTTTCCCATACCGTTTCGCACATGGTCTGTCGGAAATATGCTGGTTGGCCGTTTGTTGAGCGTAAAAATTTCCAGTCTGGCCGAACGGCCAAAATCAATGCAAAAAGTCAAAAATCTTGCATGGACTACTGACAGTATTCTAACTGCGGGAAATTTCATGCAACCACAAGCAATTACGGTACAGTGATGTTCGCTGGTTCAGCGACGAGGCTGCCTCGCCGCTACTGTAGTTCGTCGCACTTTCAGCTTTTTAAGGTATTGAATATTTCAAAAATTTGAAATTTGAACGTCAAAATAAAGTACGAATTTTAAAAATTCCAAAATCGTTTGATGCGCACTTTACGTAGTAATCGTTAGATTAATCCGTGCGTGTTATGCGCATGGGACTTCTATGAGGGAATCTAAAAAAATGCCGTACAATGTAAACGTTCGAAAGATTTGCCCGCTTGTCCTTTAGCTTTTAAATCGCGTTAATTTCCAAAGAAGGGTCGCTTTTGAACGTTTCCATACAGCTGTTATTACACAGCCTGTCAAGTAACCATAGTAATTAATAGGTGGGAGCTACAGTATTATCGCCTTTTTTTCCTCTTTTTTTGTGTTTTTTCGCCTCCACGAACACAAAAGTACAAGAGGTGTAAATTTAAAAACCGAGCATTGAAAATTTGTCTGCGTCCGTATGAAGATTAAGGACATGCGACGTAAAAGGAAAAAAATCAAAATAAGCAATTGCTTCAAGGAAAAAGCTGACACGTCGACAATGTAGAAGCCGCTCGATACACGTGCAACATAATCGATGAATGTTCAAAAAGACAATTGAAAAACCTGCAAGTGATAAATTATTAGGGTACAAAAGGGTTGAAAACAGAAAAAGCATCTGAAGACTACAAGAAAAAATGGGTTACGCTTAAAAGGTTAAACAAACATTAAAACGCTAACTGAATCAAGTACCAACCAACGGTAACTAAAAGACGCATCTAAGTGATTAATAATTGAAGAGGACTATCCATGAAAAGAAAAAAACACATTTGAGAAATTAACGTCCATAGCCACGAAGGTAGTGGACGTTGACCGACAAGAAACAACTAATAAATAGTATCCATTTTGTTAAGGGAGGAGGGGCACAAGATGTATCTTCTAACATGATTAGCCAATAAAAAGAAATCGTACAAAAACGATTGGGAGTAATGAAGGGAATCAGGGTTAAAGATAAAGGTTTGATTATTGATTTCAATTTGTGAAAAATTGAATTTTATATGGGATTTGAACACATGTTGGTGATATGGTTTAGATTTTTGAACTGAGTGACCAACACTAAGAAATATAGCAGTTTTGTAAGTTAAGCGTTTTTAAGAAATTAATGCAACATTTTCGGGCCATTGAATTGAAGAACGGTGTTGTTATTTTTCACCGTAATTTTGTGTGTCACTGTCATTTAACTCACGTAACCTGTTTAAACCCCTATTATTTCGATCTTAGGGGACGGATCTTACGTCAAGTAATTTGAAGTTACTTGTACAATTACATTGAGAAAGCAAGATGACAACCATTCAAATACAAGGGAGCAAAAAATCCTTGGGAGGGGGAAATTTACCATCGGTGATAGTTCCAACCTCGATGAGTGGAGTGAAGTTAAAGAGCAATTACAATAAATGTTAAATAAAATTGTGTTATTAAATGGGACGAAACACAAGGTGTGGCAAAGCATAATTAGTACTTCACCGCTTGTAAAAGGTGGTCAACGATGAGGAAGTGATACCGATTTTGGATTGAAACACAAGGAGAGTTTAAAATGTAAACATATTTTTGCTATTACGGAGCTAATGGACCAGTGTAGTTGTCGTCCCATCCAAAATGTAAAAATGAAACTGAAATTTTGAAAGCGGGTGGAAGCAAACTAGGGAAGGGATCTGACACACAAACTAGGGAAAGGATCTGACACACAAACTAGGGCAAGCTAACAAAAGCCATCGTAATGAACAACAGGCACAAAGGAAGAAAAAAAAATGTAAAAAAAAAAGTGGTGACCAATAGTGATCATAACGATTTTATTGGTCCATTTTTTTGCGTGAGAGGAAAAGTGTTGTTAACTCTTGCACGAAACTAAGGGCTTTGCGTTTCAAACGTTCAACATCGATTAAAGGTATGGTAACGTTTATTTATAAGTTACACCATGAATCGCTATTAGTGTTTATTATATATTTTTGCCACTTATAACATTTTTTCTCTATACACATTTGTCCGATTTCCAGTTTGAGAGTGCCAACCACAAGCTGAGAATCATACCTTTCAATCCCAACCGTCAGATATACAATTCGACATGTGTGTACAGATAAAATATGGTTTAGGTGGCAAAAATGACATTAACACTAATAGCGATACACAATGTGCTGTTAACATTCACCACTTTGATCTCGGAACCAATTCAATGTCTATTTTTTTACATTGTATTCGAAAAATTTGAGCTTCACGTCATTTTGTTTATAAAAAGTACATTATAGAAGCATTATACTGGTTGAGCATATACGGAACATTTGCGTCAAGTTGACAATAAATTTTGAACTATCGAACTTTGGTCATGTAACAAAATTATAAAGTTGCAAAACCAGAATGATAGCCTATTCTCACCGGAAAAAACATCACTTCCGCAACAGACGGGCGTTCGAATAATGTACGGACATTGTTATTCTCATAAGTTCCCATAAAACCGTACAATATAACTTCCTCAAAATATTCGAGGGTATTGAAGTCGGGTTAAGGTTGCGTATTTCTTTGAAATAGGCCAACGGTAACCCCAAAAACTGACGAAGCAAAAACAACACCCGAACGGCTATTTCATTGTTTTCGCGCGAAAAAGCTGTCCATCTTTGAACCAACGTCGTCGTCGTAAGTTTGAAAAACTGCAGGTTTGTTTTCGCGCCTATGTTTGATGACGTCGAAGCGTGTGACGTGTCACAGGACACCTTCAATCGGAGTTACGTGCCAAAATTTTGGTGTGAACAAGACCCGTTTTCCGACGAGTTATGGGAAAATCATCGGAATGGGCAAAAAGTTACAAATGCTCTGGTAAGAATAGGCTATGAGTACGTACACCGTTTATCGCTGTTAGGGTTAATAACTTTTTCGCCACTTAAAACATCTTTTCTCGTAGACACGTGTTCAAATTTGAATCTGACGGTTGTGATTGAAAGGCAAGATTCTCAGCTTCCGATTGGCGGTCTCAAATTGAAAATCGGACAAGTGTGTACGGAGAAGATATGTTAAAAGTGACGAAAAAGTTGTTAACCCTAATAGCGATACACGGTTGTACCGCGATTGTCCGTTCTGATACGGTCATATAGTCGATTTTTTGTTATAAATTGTGGACTTCCGCCGAAAATTCAGTCAATCCCAGCCGTCAAACTGCGAAGCGAATCTTAAATGAAAAGATTATTCTAGGATTCGTAGCAGAAATGACGGAAAGGTCAAACTTTAGAGATCTGAGCTGGCACGCAGTCAGTGCTGTCGCCCTAGAAACCATAAAAACAGAATCCAAAGTTCGTATTTTTGTACACTTTTCCGATTCGGGTAGAATCGAATCAAAATCTGCTGTTAACACAATAATAGTGAATATAGTTAACAAAATCACAAAATTCGTACGTGGATCCATGTGCATAAATTCCTAAAACGGCAGCATGTAACAAAGTTTCCACGGCAAGCGTATTGTACTCGCGAACCGAAAGACGGCAGGATGTGAATGGGCCGAAAGACACTTCGGCCTTTTTACAGTAACGCAGTTCTATGTGAACGAAGCACAGTTTGTCCGGGTGACATAATGACACCAGCGAACGGCGGACCCGGGGTTACGTAACCGTACCTTCCAGTCAAAGGACTCGTCACTGGTTTGTCACGCAGAATCTTTTACGGGGAAACCGCCTTCGTGACGAAGATCCTGTCGGTAAGCTTGTCGTATGTAATGATAAGCGAATAACAAAGATGTTTTTTTTTTGTTCAAAGTCCGATGGCGATTTACCCTACCTCAACAAAAAACGGACTACACCGCGAATCGTTATTAGCGTTGATAAATTATTAGTGTAAAGAAAAAATTAGCGTCATTTATTCTAATTTAGTACCGGGAGACGTGGCAGATTATGGTCCACGTCCTTAAATAGTGTAGTTTATTCTATTTAAGGTATTGATGTCAAAATTTACATTAGAGTACTGTACTTAATTGTACGGCAAGGTTGCGTGTTGAACCAGCATTGCGAAGAATGTCTATAAAAGTGCGTAAGAGCATGGCAAGGTTTTTGGCTTTTCGCACATATTCAGATTAATAAGATATCGTCGAGAGATGCAAAGCTGCAAAGTCTAGGCTACTACTCGGTGTATCGTGGCCGTTCGTTTAGCTGTTTCTTTAATGCTGCAGTTCTATAAAGTGTAAACTATGCGCAGTAACGCCATAATGTCGTTTTAAATTTAAACTCTTTCCCCTGATGTTGACTTAAAGTCCAAGTCATGTTGGTACACACTTTTCTGCAAAAGTACAACATAATCCAATAAAATGTTCGATAAGTACAGAATAATATACAATGCAGTACATTCCTGTTTTTGTCGTTTTGCTGTTTTACTTTGCTCCTTTTATTCACTAGGAAAATTACAGATTCAGTATAGTATTGTACACCACCATCAATAATAATACGAAGGAATATGTAACATTGTAACTTCAATCAATGTAAACTTTTTAGTTTACATTTTATGTGGAGTTAAATGTAACTTACAGTTTTTTTCGCACTTTTGAAGTTAGGTATGCTTTTCTGTATGGATTTCTTTTGTTACTAAGTTTGTTTTTCTTTCACTTGTAAGGATTGCGATTTCAGTTCTTTATTTATTTATCAATTGTACTAGTTTTGTTTTTCTCATTTTCAGGTTTATTGCTTCCTTTCCAGATTCTTAATGTATAATTTTGCCTTGAGTTCTCTCTTTTTTTTATTGGCTTCACTTTAACTTGACTTGAAGGATAATCCACCATTATTTCCTTTATTTTTCTACAGGTACAGTAGATAATGTCTACCTACAAGTTTTAATCTCCTCCTCCTCCTCTCCCTTCTCTTCTCCGTCATGAGAGTCGCCACCTGTTTTCGCTTCTTCGTCCAGTTTCTGGTCCTTTTTCTCTTATGGCCTTCTGCCACGTGTCAGGAAAAAGAATTAGTGAAAGAAGAAGAGAAAAAGATCCTTTTTTTACCTCTTCCTTCGACAGGGTGTGACACTCGTGACCCTTTGCTTGTAGTGCCATTGCTGGATGGATCAATCCAAGCCGTTGATGCGAAATCTGGACGGCTTTGCTGGTCATTTGCGTCAGGACCACCCTTGCTGACGTCAACTGCCAGAAGTTTGGCAGCATTTGCCTATGGCTCCAAACTGGATGATGAAAGCAACAGTAGTACGGAGTTTATGGGAGGTGAATTTGTTGAAGGGGAAGAGGAGGCAGAGGAGGAGGGAGGGGAGAGACCGGAAGGGTCAGGAGAGATTGTGTTTCCCAGTGTTGATGGCAGTCTTTATGCCTACCAGCCTGGTCATACCGACCGTATTCCAAAGGTAAACTCTTTTCCTCTTTTTGACTTTTCCACTTTTCCACTTCTCCACATTTCTAATATACTTTTTATGGAGTAACTGAAATTGGACATGGATTGAGCAGTGTGCTCAACTGAGTAAATTGCTGCTGTTTTATGTTCCATTCACAAGAAAATCTCTTCATTTTGCAACGTGCATTGTGTTTGTCGTAACCGTTTCTATCAACTGCTTGCACTGTTTTGGAATTTTTGAGTTACTAATTTGCCACTTTTCCACAGTACCAGCATCTCCTATTTATGCAGTAACGGTAACTGGTCACAAATTGAACAGTTTTGTACAGGGTGCTAAATACTCATGGATGTCACTCAACCAGGTTTTATGTGCTCAATGAAGTCTCTATGCATGACGTTTCCTCTTCGTTTCACATAAATAATCTCTTCATTTTGCAATGTGCAACTGTTTTTTGTGACCATTTCTTTAAAATTTCTGCTATGTTCTGGAATTTTCGAGCCACATTATGACTCATAAACAGTTTGGAGTGAAAGACAGGTTGTAGAAATTCGGTTATCCCCCCTTAGTACAAAATGTGCAGCACCGAAATTATGAATGTCATAGTTAAGTAGCCCTTTGCTTATTTGGAGGGGAAAGGGGATACAGAAATTGCCAATGACTGCAAAAGAGCTTGTGGCTGCCTCTCCTTCAGTCACTCGAGATGGTGGATTGGTGCTCGGTTCTCGTCATACAACAGTTTTTATGTTAGATGTGCGTTCGGGAAAAGTTATTCGACGATTAGAGGCACGAAAAGAATCTTCAGATGATGTTGAAAATAATGCACAGGAGATAGTAACTCAGAATGCCTGGGATGCCCTTAACTGGGACTCTCAAAACCAGGATAACTTAGTTTCTATGGCAGACGCCCTTCTTATCAAGCGCACGGACTATACAATTCGAGCAGTAGAAATGGGTAGTGGGGCAGAACGATGGAATATCTCTGTTGGAGAGCTTGGGACTTTGAATAATCCTATGGCTTCGTCATCGCTCCCTCACCAAGCCAATGCTGCAGGTTTTTTGGGGACACTTAAAGCTGGAAAGGACAACTCTCTCAAGCATTTGGACCCTATTTCAAAAGAGGAAACTTGGCATACTTCATTTCCTGCTGCACCTGTGGCTGTATTTTCGTCCACAGGGGCTCTTTTACAACGACTTTTTCCTGACACGCACCAAAATAATGATGACTTGGTTTATCTCGATCATACAGATGGTCATCCTTATGCTCTTCCAAGAGGCGAAGGTCCTGTCCGTATAGTTGACAAACATGGAAAGGTAACTCGACCAGAGAGCTTCGGCCTTTTACCACTAACTTCTTATACAGGAAATTTGAAGGAAATTGTCACTGGTCGAAAGAAGGGCTATTTGGGGGAGCTTGCCCTTCTTCCAAATGGAAGGATAGGAGCTTCGAAAGTGTATGAGGATCTTGCTTGTGCCGCGCCCAATTCTCTTGACTCAGGAGAAACTGAAATGGAAATAACAGAAAGTCTTAGTTTAGCAGATTCTAGTAGCAGCAACTCTGCCTATTTCTCTCCTCTGTACCAACTTCCTCCTCCACCTGCACCTCCACCATTGCCTCCTCCTTCGCCTCCTCGTGCTTCTATGCTCGTTGCTTTAGTTGCTGCCTTTTGTGGAGCAAGTTTAGTTGCCTTATTATCACTGTTGTTTAAACAGAAACAATCATTTCCTACCTCGGCACAAAAGGAAAACGGTGTCACTATTAGCAAACGTAAGAAAGCTCGGAAAGGATCGTCTGCAAGCACTCCAGCTCTCATGGAATTGACCAGTGATTCAGAAAATGGAAATAATAATCTAACAGGCTCTCCGGGTAGGTCTAGGGGAGGATCGAAAGGCACAGCATTTCAGGAGGAAGGAAAGTCACAGCTGGGTGAATCAGGACGCTGGGTGGGACGACTTTTGGTGGGGTCAACTGTGATTGGCTATGGAAGCCATGGGACGTTGGTCTTGGAGGGACAATTAGAGGGGCGCCCTGTAGCTGTCAAACGACTTTTAGTACAGTTTTATGAAAAAGCTCGGAAAGAGATATCGGCACTCATTGCTTCTGATGAACATCCAAATGTTGTTCGTTGTTTTGCTATGGAAGAGGATCAAGCTTTCGTATATGTTGCTCTTGAACGCTGTTGTTTAAGTCTCAGTGAACTCATAGTGGCTTGTAGTCCTCATTCAGATTCAGACGGAATCCCGATTGACAATGTTGGGAATAATTCGAAGGATACATTGGAGCAAACAGCAGCAAAATTGAGCCACAATAAAGGAGATCTTGTACTATGGGATGCCAGAGGCTGCCCTTCAGAGATTCTTCTTCAGCTCATGAGGTGAGGAAGGGCATGTTGCAGACTATGGACTCTGCAAATTAAACTGATTGTTTCAATTTTGTCCACTGGAAGAACCAGGTTAAACGTGATAAATGTCCTGATTTTGCTACATTGTTAGGCATTTCAAACAAAACGTTGTCATATTGTCTCAGGAGTACTGGGATCTTTTAGCAATGAGCTTCTATGTAAGATTATAGACGTGAACTGTTCTTGCCTCTGGTCTTGGGATGGTACACTGCTCTTCGGTAATAGAGTAGTGAATTGTTAACGTTAACAGTTTTTTACAACTAACTACACTAAATTATGTTTTGCGACGTGCCTTATGATGGATCACTGAATAGAATAGTGTTTTTAACACTAATTTATGATTTTGGGACAAAACACACTCACATGCATTAGAGTGATCAACTCTAATAGCAATGGTCATCCTAAAGTGTTTAGGAAATTTGGGGTTTATGTAGGGATATTGTAGCCGGAATGGCTCATGTACACCAGCTCGGCATAGTTCATCGTGACTTGAAGCCCCAAAATGTCCTTATTTGTACTGTAAGGGGACCGGGGGGTTCCTCCCTTTTGAGAGCCAAGCTTTCGGATATGGGAATCAGCAAACGGTTAACAGATGGTGCCAGCTCCTTCGATCCACATACATCAGGTGCGTGGGCCATTTATTTTTTTCCCTTGAACTAAGTCATGAACTACGATTGGTTACGGATAGTGTGTGATGTCAAATTGATAAGTTTTAAGTCCCTTCAATTTAAGCAAAAGAGCACACAGTCCAAGCCGTACTGTCTCACAGTAGTTCAATTCTGCAAGGGTAGACTTTTGCAGCTTCTCTTTCCTTCAGACCCGTCTGGTCCAATGACTGATGATGTTGTTGAATTTACTGTCCACCAAGAAGCCAAAGTAGTCTTATAAGAGAGAATTCGTGTGTACCACAATCAAAATTCCTTAATGAGTAGTTTTGGCGAATGCATGTTAAATTTATTCTGCAGTGTTAACCGACAGGGCATTCTCCACAAACTTACAACACTTGCTTAAAAACTCGCCTCCGAGTATTATACCAAAACAAGTTTTTGGACGAGCCTGTACTCTATATGGATTGTGTGGCTTTGCTAGGCTCTCAGGGGCAATTGCATTCAGCAATAATTTTTATCTAAACCCATCACATCTATATACTACCATCTCAATACTCTCGGCCTGATAACTGTAAACCAACGTAACTCTGCACATTGTCCGGTCAGTTGCTGTCTACTTGATATTTCTCTCAATGCAAAAGTACCTTCGGTTCCTTGTCATTTATTGAGCCGTGTTTTTACTTGTCCCAAAAGTACAACAGAAAGAGGAAAAAATCCGGGAAAAACAAAAGAGAATTGGGAAGTCTTTTCTTTCACACTGTTTTACCCCGTATTAAAAGTTTTCTTGGATCATCTCCCAAATTTGGACAAATTTTCTTTTTGTGCCGAAAAAGGTTTCACAAAATTTTCACAGGCATTTTTCGTGAATTTATTATTTTTATTCATTCCCTTAAATCACACGCGTAATAAAAATAACGGCCTGCTCAATTTCCTGTGGTTATCGCAATCATTTGAGCTTTCGGGGGACTATCTTTGACCTCGTTGCATTTTGACGTACGAGACCAAAAAGTGCCCTCATGGAGCTAAGCCCTTAGTACTTTTAAGCAGTGAAACGTACCATAAGGTGTGTCCCATTTGTTCCAAGACTCCTCTTATCTCTTGTCAAGGGATTTTTCAAAACTTCGATACAAGAACGGGTACGTATCGCAAATCGTGGGATTGTAAAAATCCCCGTATCGTGTTTGGGAAATTGGCCTTGATGCAATTCACTAATCTTTTGGCCCTAATGCACACTTAATGACTACAATACGCTGGTCAAAAACAAGCAATGTTACCTTCTGATTTGGACATGTTTGACAATTAGCGCGACAATTATACATTCTGTAAATCTAGTCACAGGAGGATTGGTATTAACACTAATTGTGAAATATAATGTAGTTACTGAACTGAAAATTGTGGTTTGGGAGGATAATTTTCAGCTTTGGGAAGTGCGGGATGGCAAGCTCCTGAGCAGCTTCAACATGGCCGACAAACTCGTGCTGTGGATATGTTTGCTCTCGGTTGCGTTCTTTTTTTTTGCATTAGTGGAGGAAGACATCCTTTTGGTCCTCGTTTTGAACGAGACGTCAATATTGTGAGAGGAATCAGCGATCTTTTTGCCGTCGAGCACATCCCGGAAGCTGTCCATCTGCTTCAAGCATTGTTGAGTCCAAAAGCTGAAGAAAGGTGTGGGGATTGTATGCCTTTTAGGATATGTCGTGAAATGTTTACTGCACGGGTTTTGACAGTTGAGCTTTTACATGAGGCTCTTTTGAATGAAGAACCATTTTATGCTTAATTGAAGTAATAATCATATAAAGAATATGGAGCGGGTAGCAAGCTTTGTCAAGATTGTGTAAATTTTGTGCTTAATGACTTTTAAGTGTTGATTTGTGGGGCCTCTAGTAAGGTCTAGAATTGCAAACCGCATTGCCATTTTTTGTATTCTTCTTAGTCTACTCCTTCCTCTTTCATGCTCAAATGCTATGAACTTCCATTTCAACCAATGGTTCAATGTGCCTTCCCTGATGTTCTTTACGAAAGGTTTTACTGAAGATTGGTGTTCTTAGTGACTGGCTTCATCCACTTGACTTGATTGACTTGATTGCTTGATTTGATTTGATTTGACCTGATTTAATTTGACTTGATTTGGTATCGATTTGACTTGAATTGACTTGATTTGACTTGACTAACTCACATTGTGTTGAAATCGCTTAACCGGACATGCCTTGTCTTGTCTTGTCTTGTCTTGTCTTGACTTTCGACTTAATTCGACTTGACTCGAATATCAGCTCAAATGTCAAACTTGCTTGTAATTTAAGCATTTTCTAGGCGATGTTTGCAGATTGACTGCCGTTGAAGTGGAGAGACATCCATTGTTTTGGACTCCAGAGCAACGTCTCACCTTCTTGCGTGACGCGAGTGACCGAATGGAGGGAGAGGATAGGGAGGAGGGCTCTGAGCTTTTGGCGACCATGGAGGCTGTGGGTCCAGTGGCCCTTGGGGGCTCGTGGGTGGATAAATTGGACGGGGATCTTTTGGAGAATTTGGGACGATATCGACGGTACAATTTTCGTAGTGCCCGCGATCTTTTGCGAGTGATTCGAAACAAAAGCAATCATTATCGGGAATTGCCGCAAAGTTTACAGGTGAGCAATAGGCTTTTTTAGGGTTCCTTAATAGGCTTCTTGTAAAGGTTTGTTGGATTGGGCAACTGTACTGCGCACTACTATTAGTGGGGCTATCATTGTTAACATCAATGTAGTTGTCTTACCAATGTTAATCCGCATTGATAATGTCAAAACGTTATTACTGTAACAGGTGTGTTTTACGCTTAATAGCGGTTTGTGCTTAACAGATAAGTTCATTTAGTTTACCCTTGGAAATTTTTAATTGGACTTTGTTTGTGTGATTCTTTGCCTTCAAGAGGATAAGGTTTTATTTAGTGTGGAGGCTTTAGAACAAGATTCCCAACTCTAAAAGTAGCTTTCCCTTTCAAAAGTACTTTCTCTTTTTAAAAGCTTTCCCTTTTTAATAAGCTTCCCCTTCTTAATAAACTTCCGTTTTATAATAATCTCCCCTCTTTCATAAATTCCCCCTTTTTAAAAGATTCCCCTCTTTAATAAACTTTCCTTTTTTAATTAGCTTTCCCTTTTTATTAGCCTTCCCCTTTTTAATAACCGTCCCATTTTATTTTTTGGGAACCTACTGTGAGTTAGGCAAAGAGTTTTTTAGGGTTTCTTTTCAGACTCTATAAATCCTATTTTTGTTTGATTACATCTCCAATTAGAGGAAAGTAAATAAACTGATTTTTTTATTTTTTCGCCATACAAGACAGAGTCGTTAAAGACAAGGAAACTCCTTAGCCGGTTGCATCTTAGAAAAAACGGTTGTTAACTGGTTTTCTTCCTTCTTCTTCTCCTCCTTCTCCTTCTCCTTCTCCTTCTTCTTCTTCTTCATCTTCTTTTTTTTCCCTTTTTTTTGTAACTTTCGGGTTGCAGGAAAAACTTGGACCTTTGCCGGATGGGTACGAAAATTACTTTCGCGAACGATTTCCGTCTCTCCTCATTCAAGTCTATGATGTTTTAAAAAAACATTGTTCAGAAGATTCCATTTTTCGGAGATACTTTTCGTAGTACTTTTCGTATGACTTTCTGTATTACTTTTTGTCCTTCTTTTTGTAGTACATTCGGTAGTTGTCGCGCTTTCAAACTTTCGCATGTTTTGGTCTTTCAAAGCCGGTTTGGAATCCTTTACTTTCTCCTCTCTTTCTTTTCTTTTCTTTTTTTCTTTTTCTTCTTTTTCTCTTTCTCTTTCTCTTTCTTTTTCTCTTTCTTTTTTTTTCTTTTTCACTTTCACTTTCTTTTCCTCTTTCTTTTTCACTTTCTTTTTTTCTTTCTTCGCTTTTTTTCTTTGTTCTTTTTCTCTTTCTTTCCTTTTTCTTTCTTTTCCTCTTTTTTTTCACTTTTTTTTCTTTTTCTTTCTTTTCCTCTTTCTTTTTCACTTTCTTTTTCTCTTCGTTTTTGTTTTACACGAGGTTATGTACAGTCGTTGTTGTTTATTGTCCTCCATAGGTTTTGTCTGAATTCGTATAATATGCGGTTGTAGTGAAGAAATCAATCTTCTCCCTAGTATGGGAAATATTAAGTTAAAGAGTTCAAGGGAAGAGATGACAGTTTGTTCAAACTGGTTCAAAAAGGTGTGAACCAGTAAATGTATTACATGTATTATATGGAGGCAATTTTTTCAAGTTTTATAAATAAAAGAAATGATTGATGGTACTTTTTTGTCATGGTTCTCTTTGTCAGCAAGTTTGTCTGTGGCAAAGCGTTGTACTAGTTTCAAGTTTTATGGCAAACCTTAAAAAGCCTTCACGTGCCCATTACTTCTTATTTTTAAGTTAACTTTGGTTGCAAAACCGCCATGATACTGCATGAATGCGATTACCTTTTAAGTAAAGCTTAAGCCTCGAATCGTTTGACTGGACATTTTTGAGATCACCTTATTGTCTTCCTATCTCCCACTCTCCATCTCTCCCTCCCTGCATTCACTTCCAAAGGGTTCATTTTTTCTCCAACCGGGTCACCTAATGGATGTGTTTAGAAAATCTCCTCCTCCAACAAGCGATTAGTTGGAGTAACGGACTTTTTGTAGTTGGTTATTTGGTTAGAGAGTATACCGGTATCCCGAGAAGGTCGCGGGAACCCTAATTTCTTGGTTACTCTTGGCCCCTTGAGTTCCTTGCGACTCTTGCGACCAATCTCTCCGGTATGCATCGGTAATCCATCGCGATACACCATGTATCGCCTATTAGTGTCAATTTTTTTTCGCCACTTAAACTATATTTTATCCGTACACATATGTCGGATTGTAAATCTGACGGTTGCGATTGAAAGGAATTATTCCCAGCTTCCGATTGACAGTCTCAAATTGAAAATCGGACAATTGTGTACGGAGAAAATATATTTTAAGTGGCAAAAAAAACATTAACACTAATAGCGATATACGGTGTAGTTTCCTTTCGATATATCAGTCAAACATTTCGATTGTCGGTAGGTCAAAAAAAGTACATATTGGTCATCCGTAAGAGGCTACCGATACGCAACCCTAAAAAATACACAATTTCAAGCCACGTACGGATTTCAGAAAATTGAGAACGATTAGCCAATTACAACAGGTCGGGCATATGCCCAACTGAAAAAAATAAAAAAGTCAAAGTCGTAAATCGTTATCGAAAACGTCAAAACCATTCTGACCGACTATTCAATAACAGTACGCCGCCAATCGCTTTTAGCGTAGTGTACGCTAATTCCGTCCCGCTTTTTTTATTTTTTATTATCCATTAGCGTAGTTCATTCTATTTTTTTCTTTACTCTATTTAGGGTTAATTTTTTAGACCGTACAAAACGGAAGTACGTCGTCATTTAACTAGTGTGGTGTACGGACAGTGTCAGACTGTACACAATTGTACCTTTTTAAGTGAAAAAGTATAATTAAAGAGTTTTAGTAACCGCGGACGTATGAGAATGTGCGCTCTAAAAAGGAGAAATAAACGGGTTGTCAAATATCTAGTGTTGTGTATCGGTAAGGATTTACCGATAACCGATATGGACCTTTTTTCGGGTTCCCGATAATCGATATATTGGTACGATATATCGACATCGGTCTTATCGCCGATAAGTAGCCGATAATATCGGTACTTATTGGCGATAATGCCGATAACGATAACTATCGGCGATATCTGTACGGACCGTACAGATAAATGTACGGCCTGTACACGCAACTGTACGTCGTATTCCCCGGACGCGCAGCGGACCCCCTTACTCCCGATTCCGGTAAAAAATCGCGAATTTTCCATCATTATTCCTAATTTAAGGGGGTTTTCAAAATTCCTGCTGCCAGAATTTTCAAAATATGGCGTCTGGAAATGGCGGCAGTCTGACAGGTGTGTTCGTCTGCTTCTTTCAGTCTGTTCGTCTTTTTTTGGAAAAAGTTTGATTCAGAAATTTTACAATGTATTTTATTTTTTTCGTTTCGATAGTATAGTTTTATAACAATAAAGTATTAACTTATATTTGTCGACGTTTATGTGCAGCGCTGTCCGTAAAGATTTTCAGTTAAATAGATACGCGGAACAAATTCTTATACGTGGCATTCCACGCTATATAATGAAAATTATATAATACAGTATGTTATATAGTACTATTGTATGCATACTATATTTTTAAAAGTTATCGCCGATATGGAATTTGTTGGTCCCAGACCGATATATCGGAACCTCTGACCGTTCGATAACCGATAACTATCGGTATCGGTGTTATCGCGATAAGTTTTTTACCGATACACAACACTACAAATATCACGTTCGCAGATATTTGTCCATCAACCACGTTTCGACTGTGTGAACGTACGATTTGTGATTTGTGTACAATTTGTCAGATTCTGTACAAATACCTATATTAGTGTAAGTAGTGTTGTGTATCGGTAAAAAAATTATCGCGATAACACCGATACCGATAGTTATCGGTTATCGAACGGTCAGAGATTCCGACATATCGGTCTGGGACCAACAAATTCCATATCGGCGATAACTTAAAAAAATATATAGTATGCATACAATAGTACTTTATAACATACTGTATTATTTTATTGATTTTATATAGCGTGGCATGCCACGTATAAAAATCTGTTCCGTTACCGCTTAACTGCAATTTATTACGGATAGCGCAGCATATAAACGTTGGCCGGTTAATTGAACAAAACTTTTAAAGCGACATACGTAATTTTACTAAAAAACTGGTGAACATGGAACTGGAAAAGGACGGCGGACACAAAAGTACAACGGACGCAAAATAACATTCTGCGCGCCGACGGAATCGAACGGACGACTTGGAATGAGAAAACACGAGCGGACGGGCCAACGTGAGCGCCGGCATCCCGGAATGGCTCTTTTGGCAGCTTATGCCAAAAATCTCGACAGATTGACACGTGGCATGTCCCCAGTGGATCTCAGGAATAAAAGGACAAAGCCATGGCGTCGGATGTGAAAGGTACATCCATTATATTGGATCCGTATCAAAACCGTACAGATCTCATGGCGGCTACTGTACTTTCTGTGCTTGTACACGTCCGGGGAAAAGACGTACAGTTGAGTGTACAGGCCGTACATTTGTTTGTATGGTCCGTACAGTTATCGCCAATAGTTATCGTTATCGGCATTATCGCCGATAAATACCCGATATTATCGGCTACTTATCGGCAATAAGACCGATGTCGATATATCGTACCAATATATCGATTATCGGATACCCGAAAAAAGGCCCATATCGGTTATCGGCAAATCCTTACCGATACACAACACAAAGTGTAAGCAAGTTTGCGACCGTCATTTATTTTTTTCAAAGACCCAAATTATAATTATTAAACAATTAGAATGTATGTTTTTTTTCAAAATTTTCAAATTCTTAATTAGCGTAAACCACTGTAATTATTTATGTACGCTAAAGAAACTTCTACGCTAATAGCGAATGGCGGTGTGTCGTACTGTACCTGTTGAGTGTGAAATGTATTACTTCTTAACAGGAGGTTAAGCCGATAACGAATCACAATCCTGACATTCATTAACGAGAAGCGTGACACCTGGCCGTGTAATTGTAAGAAAAAAAACCTGGGCACTAAACATGTGCTGGCAAGCTCTAGATATTTTTACGGGCGAAGAGTTACTTGCGACGCGATTGGCTGCTGGCAAGTGTCGCACTGACCGATACGATTTAGGGTTTACGGTACAGTACAACCACCGCGAATCGTTATTAGCGTCAAGGTTTTTTTCGCCACTTAAAACATATTTTATCCGTACACACTTGTCGGATTTTGGATCTGATGGTTGCGATTGAAAGGTAACATTCCCAGCTTCTGATTGGTGGTCTCAAATTGAAAATCCAGCAATTGTGTACGGAGAAAATATGTTTTAAGTGGCGAAAAAAATCTTGACGCTAATAAAGGCACTTTCCCATGTGATAAAGTTACAGTTATTTTCTGTCGTTTTCCTTTATAACTTGGAAAAAAAAGAAAAAATCTGCAGCCATACCAAAAAAATCAAATTACCACCGTACAAGTTGCGTTCCATGAATCTTTTAGCTGTACCGCAGTTTGTCGTCTATCGCGATGTAGTTTATAGTTTAGCGAGTTTTGACCCACTTTCGCGTCCTTCCAGATCATCTTCAAACTTTATATAAAATCACCTCGCGAGGTGATTTTAAATAAAGTTCCACGACGTGGGCGAATATGCATATGATATCGCACGCGTCGGAGGTTTTTGACAAAATTTTCCTCAAAAAACAAACCCACTGCACGGTTACAGCCTGTGCGTACTTTTTCTGCGCACCTTTTTCCGTACAGAGAAAGTGGAGGGTCTCGACCAACGGACGCCATTTCGCGAAAGCGAAGTTTGTGAAGGGGCGCCTCTCTCTCTCCCTCTCCCACTACCGCGTCTATCTCACAATTTTTGCAACAAAAAATGTCTGTATCAAATGAAAAAAAATGAAAACGATTTCTTTTTACTATCTTTGAGCGTATTTTGATGGCAAGTAGAGTAGGAAAAGACAAAAAACAACAATCGGGAAATCATGGCGGAAAGTTTTAGAAGTTGTGACGTGGGCGCTGTCATAGTTGAGCGTGACACGCGTGACGTCACAATGTCACAAACCCTAAACATCCACGTCGACAATGTGGCGTGCAGATATTGTGAAGTGACAAAAACTGTTCAACGTGCCGGTGGACGCCTGAAATCGAAATTGAGTGGAAGTTTCGCAACATTTTGTGTACCGTTTATGTGTCACATGTTTCGTACACGTCTATGCTTGTCACTTTTTGAAGTAACAAGTTATTTGCGATTATATCGCAATGCTCGTAAATATGTACAGAGAATCTATGCTAGAAACAAAGTTACAACATTAAAGTTTCGTTTACATGGGAAAGTGCCCTAAGTAATAACGATTCGCGGTGTTGTAGTGATCACCGTACCAATAGTCAATAGTACTAATCGTGAGTATTGAGTACAATGTCAAAGCCTGAGGAAAAATGGACTTTAATTTCATATTTTGTCCTTTAGTCTTGCTAGAAACTTTTCCGACGTACAACCTTTTTGCTTTCGTGGAGTACAGTACACCGCGAATCGCTATTAGGGTTAATGTTTTTTTTGCCACTTAATGCATCTTTTCTCCGTACATACCTTTCGGATTATGGATCTTACGGTGGCGATAAAAAAACAATATTCTCACCTTCCGATTGGCGGTCTTAAATTGAAAATTGGACAAGTAGAAAAGATGTTTTAAGTGGCGAAATATATATTAACACTAATAGCGATACACGCTGTACAGTACACCGTGAATCGTTATTAGCCTTATGTACGCTATATCGGCACCCCAAAATTTTGACATTGATACCCGAAATACAGTGAATGAATCTAATTTATCTTTGACGTTAATAATGGTTCTTATAAATTAGCGTCAATGGTTTTACCGTACTTGTTTCGTGAATAGTGTGGTGTACGGAAGTAGTTTGTTCGTACAGCAGTGTACTTCGTTACCGAAATCCGTACAAAAATTGTGGTTAACTTATGTCGATCGCATAGAAAGCTGCGTTTAGAAAAATAGTGGAGACGAGTTTGTAAAATAGGCGTTCGTATACCTTTAGACGTTCGATTTTGTGTTTGACATTGTGAATGGATAACATGTGCACATGCTAAAAACTGTCCATGTTACGTAAACGTAATGTTTCATACTTCCACATGTTGATAGTCGCGGAATGTTAAGTGTAATACGGTGCCTTTTTAACTCTATTTGAGAACCTGCGAGATTAATAGAGTATATGTTGACACTATTAAAGGGTCAAAAGTGAACATAACGGTAATACCATACCTTTGAACGAAATAGACGCTTATTAGAGTTAAGTTTGACTTTAAAATGGGTTATGTTTCACAAAACTACAACAAATTAGTGTCATATTGTGTAAATATTAGAGTGAAGTTACTGAATTTAGAATTGAAAAAACGCGGCGAATTGAAAACGAGAACTGATAACAAACCAACGGCATATGCGGACAAAACACAAAAAAAAGATTTTGTGGTCAGACAAATCCCAACCACATCTTCATTTTCTGGTGGCATGCTTTTGAATCTCGCAGATCCATTTTTACACGACGTCGCCATTTTTTGGGCAGGATGCGGATCATCGACCCGCCGCCTCGCTTAGTCTTGCAACATCCACTAATCTATACCTCTTTTTAGGGTTTACAGCAGTAGTAGGGTAGACTGTAATATGGCGTAACAACAAGGAAGTCCGAGCCAACATCGTCGCTAAATTTTTCCGAGATTATTAGGAAATCATTGGTATTTGCGCATCTCAACATGTTTATTCATCTCTCCTGCGCTCTCTACCTTCTTATTTTTCCTCCTTCATTCTCTCAACATCTTTATTTCTTAACCTCTCCCTCTACTAATTGTCCGTCTCCCACATTTTTTCCTATTCCTTTTCTTTACTCTTCTCTCTCATTCTCTTCTTCCCACTCTCTCTCTCTTGTTTTGCCTCATATCCTTTCTTTGTTTTTCGTTCTGACTCGCTTTTTCCCCATTTGACTCTCTTTTTTGTTCTTTGTCCTGCTTATTTCGTGCCTCACTTCCTCGTCGGTAAATTTTCCCTTCTTCCCTCTTGAATATTTGCTCATCCTTTGACACCTATCTCCCTCTCATCATTGCTATCCATCCTGTTATCTATCTCTTTCAATCTATCATTTATCATTTCCCCCTACTCCTGTTTCTCGTGCCCTCCCTTAATTTTTGTCACTCCCTCTTCCATATTATCTCCCTTCTCGCCCGTACGCCTTATTTATCTCTCTGGTCGTTAACCATCCACCATCACTCTATCGCTATGTCTCCATACATTTCATTGTCATCTCCGAATATGACATACTCCTTAAGTCTCTCTCTCTCTCTTTGTCCCATTTTTTTGCGTTTAATTTTTCAAGCCCATATACCACCTACCAAGTCGGTATCTTTGTCTCTTTGTGTATATTAAATTGTCATTGACGATGAACTTATATCCGACTGCCTGTTGTATTGGAGAGCACCCATACGATCGTAAGGAAGAAGAAATACCATATTGAAGGTATTCGAGCGTACAAAAGTGCATGGATTATATCGTGGGGAGACTTTCATGGATCTATATTTGTTATCACAAATCGTTGATACGTAGTTAGTGTGTGTAAAATATGAAGGTTTTATTTTTTTTTTAAAGAGGATTTCCGAGGTAGAAGTAGTAACGATAGGAATTCAATACTATTTAGAGCTTTGTTGACTATTGTAGATTAATAGGCCTTAGATAATTTTTTGTTTTAGTTTAACGTTGTAAAAAGATTTTATCATGAAATATATAAATTTTGTACTTCTTCTTCCATTGTTTTTAATGAATGATTTTTTATGTGTCAACTTTTTTTATATATTTTCGTTACATTGTGT
>JBBHKE010001031.1:91291-123495 GCA_037447655.1 Zygnema cylindricum
ATGTCAATACATGGTCGTTTGTGTAAGGCATGTGGTGTGATAAGTACTTTATTCATGCTTTTAATGTAACTGCGATTAAGTGTTCTTGGCATTAATTGCAGTGCCTATTTTATCTTAGTCAGTGACATAAAGCCCATAGTTACAGTTTTAAAACCCCGCGGCTATATCTCATGTATTCAGATTATTGCTAAGTGCCACATGTTATGTGACGCTTACGTGAATCGTTATTAGACTTATGTACTCTATATCGGCGCCCCAAAATTTTGACATTGATACCCGAAATACAGTGACTGATTCTATTTTATCCGTGACGTTAATTACGGTTCTTGTGAATTAGCGTCAATGTAATTTTCGTACTTATTTCATGAATAGTGTGGTGTACGGAATGTGTTTGCTGGTACATAACTGTACTTGATTTCTGAAAATCGTACGGAAATTGTATTTAACTTATGTCGGTTGTTATACAGAACTGCGCTTAGAATAAACGTGGAGTCGAGTTTGCGACAAACGCGTTCGCAAACCCAAATTAGAATAATGGATTAATTACACTGAAAGGACGCGACGTGGTACGGATTGTCAGATTTTGTATTTCTACCTATTTTAACGTATACGTAATGACGGCGGATTCTGTATACGTAAATCAGCGTCATAGACAAATTACAATTAAACATTTTTTTCATAATGGTATTGATACACAAATTAGAATCAATGACACTAATTTATTTATTGATGCTAATAATTTCTTTAGTCTAATAACGATTCACGGTGTAGTGTCCTGGGGGAGGACACTACACCGCGCATTGTTATTAGTGTCAATGACACTAATTTGGGTTCTTAAAATTTTGATTTTTTTACTCAAATAGGATACATGATTTTAATTTTTCCTTGACGTTAATTAAGGTTTCGTACAAAATAGCGTAAAGGACGAATTACAATAATATCTAACTAGTGTGGTGTACGGTCGATGCCAGACCCGTACATAAATGTACCTTTTCAAGTGAAAATTTTACAAAAAATGAGTTAAATCAGTCGCGCACGCATAGGATCGTGCGCTAAAAAAACGTGATTGTTCTGGCACGTAAATTAGTCTTACATGTACGGATATTTAAATTTCACGACGGCGTTCGATTTCTAAAATTTTGTACGGATACATATAATAATGTACATAATTGTACAGCGAATATTTCATTTTTGTTGTTCCCAAATTAGCATAAACGCCGAAATTAGAATACACCTTTTATTTTTATTTTTTTAAAATCTCAATTAGCGTCAATGACGGTATATTTACTTCCACACTATTTAAAATTTGACACTAATAACGATGCGCGGTGTAGGCAGTCACCGGACGTGTAAAACTTGTAGGCGTGGAAAGGTCACGTACGCGCGCCATCGGACATTTGCCACGCGCCTTCGGACAGGCGGGAATCAAATCCAACGAAAACCACCAAAAAAATCTTTGTTGAAGAATGTGCCCTGACGCCTCCTCCAACATCCGCTGACATTCAGATTTTGCGGCGCCACGAACGACAAAACAAGTACAAAAAATACTGACACGAATGTACAAATTGTACATTCACGTAATTTAATTTGCGACTGTATGTACGGATATAAGTTCCAATATTGTGCTTTTGGAATCTTTGATTGCTCTTTGATTGCTCGCTGTCAGAGCATGAACCTACGTGCATCCAATCGAAAGAAAGCACGTCCACGATAGATTCCATTGCTGACACAACCTGATGGAGAAGTGAACGGTATTACTCCCAATAAACGTTTTCGTACGATTACTATCGGCGCCTGATGGAGAAGCGCCGGCCTTATTGCGCCTGATGGAGAAGCGGCGGTCTCTGCGGCGGTCTCTGTGGCGGTCTTACAGAGTTATAGTATTCAAGCTTACGAAGCTGTAGTGCCTTATTTTCACCACTTTACCTTTACACCTGCAGTATTGGCCAGCCATGGCTGCCATGGCTGAGCTACTACTAGTTACTATTCTTACTTTGTGTGTAATAAGATCAAATGCAGTAAAATTAGTGAATACTGTGAGCTTATTGGAAGACGAAATGAGCGTTAAAAAGGAAAATATCGCTGTAAATGAGCTTCAAAATGAGCAGAAAAGTACAGTTGAAAAGTACAGTTCAGCTATTTTAGCTGTGTCTGAAGAAAGCGTGAAAAGAGAGCTTCTGGAGCCTATTGAAGGAGCATATGTCGGTGTCGTATACGACAATTCTGTTTCTTTGGAGAAATATTATGATTTTATCGGCTTTAAACCGACAACTGTTGGAGTATTTTGTCGTTTTCCTTTGACTGCGGAAGACAAAAAGTCACTTGTACTTATTTTGAAGCAGGTAAGGGTGACTTTTTTCTCGTTTCTGGCAAAATTTAAAGGAATGTAGCTCTTTGTTGAAACCAAAATGGAAGGAAGATTAATGATTTTATCATTTTTTACTTTACATAATTTATTATTATTATTATTTTTTTTTGTTCTCAGGCATATTAGCAAGTCGCTCATGGTTACCACATTGCTATCATAAGGAGGATTATTTCAATCGATATTATATAAATCAATGCAGCATTATTATCTTATAAATCGTTGTCATTATGCTGCTTAAAGTTTTAGTGTGGTTTTCCATTTGCAAGTTTACTCGGTTAAAGCTGCAAAAAAGGACAAATCGCTGATCCTGTAAATCAATGATAAGTAAATCATTGTCATCGTGCCACAAATATAGACAAGAGAAGGAGTGCCTTACATAAAATTTTATGATACTTTGCTGCTATATTTTGTCTTTTCTCTTCTCTGTCGTCTAAAATATGTTCCTCGCGAAGAATCAAGAATCTTAATGTGCCTCTATTTTCTTTAATTTTTGTTTGTCATCTCACAGAACGGAACGGAACGGAACAAAACAGAATTGAACGGAGTGGAACATGTAGCTGATTTTTGACATTTTTGAATGGAGCCTGATGGTTGCAGGTTACCCATGTTGGTGGCATTTTGATGCTCACTTTAGAGCCTTACATTGGTCTCGAATTTGTTAGGGAACGGGAATGCCGTGAACTCGTGGATTTCATTTCACCATATGAAACTATGGGTGTTTCATTCTTTCTTCGGTTTGGGCATGAGATGAATGGTGGATGGTGAGATTTATAATAACATTGAAAATATCGTGTTAAAATGTGCCACCATTTTATGGAGTTTAGTTATGCAAAGAGTTGGTTTAATAGTTTTTGTTAGTTTTTGACTTTTTGTTTTTAGCTGTGTTAGTTTTTATTTGCTTGTCGTTTGCCATTTTGTGTTCGGAGTGCTGTTGGTGTTTTGTTGTTTGAACTTGTGTGACATTTTTCTCTTTCATTTTGCAGTGTATTCCATCAATTGTACTCAAATGGTTTACCACCAAGTTTTTTTTAAATCAAGTTTTTTTTTTTTTAATTTGTCATTTGACCATGCGACAGCATGAATATTGGCAGTAGGAACGTTTGCTTTATAGAAGACGGAATGCATGAAAGTTATTGAAAGGAAGTACTGTGGTTATATGGATGTGTAGACTTTCAGACCAGTTGTAGCCAGGCCGTTCAATTGTTTTTTTTTTTTTTTCATTTTGTTGTTTTACTTAATGTTGGACTGTTGTGTAGGTACCCTTGGGGCCAGAAACCAACTCTTTACAAGGAGAAGTTTCGTTTGTTAGCCGGATTTGTACGATCTTTCACATGTCGGACAGTTATGGTATGGGCTCCCAACAACGGTGGAGGTTATCCGTTCTCCGGATTCCATGTATGTACGAAATCGTCGTGTCCAGATTTCAACATTTTGGATACAAATAAAGATGGAGAGTTGACAATGGAGGATGATATGTACACACCCTATTATCCTGGAGACAATGTGGTGGATTGGGTGGGCATGACTATAAACCAATGGGACCATAATTCAACTGAGGGCACTAACGAGATTCCAGATCCAAGCTCCTTTTGGGATTGGGTATGTATTATCTCCACCTATGTAATGAGACAAGGACACCATTGTCCTTTAAGAATTTGAGGTGTGTTACACGGTGGAGCAATATTACAGAATCTCATTATAATAATTGTTAGAAGATTTGTGGAGATGGAAATTATTATACACAATTGAGTGCTGATTTTGAAAATTATGGTTAAGAATTTGGTTGTAAGGTACACTGTGAACCGCTATTAGAGTCAATGCTTTTTCTCCACTTAAACTAACTTTTCTTGTAAGGTACACCGAGAACCGCTATTAGAGTCAATGTTTTTTCTCCACTTAAATCAACTTTTCTCCAGACACAGGTGTCCACGTCTGTTTGGCTACAGCCTTTCGGAAGGTGAGGATTCCACCTTTCCATTGCAACCGTTAGATTAATAATCCAACACCTGTATAATTAAAGAAGTTGATTTAAGTGGCAATTTTTATTTTGATAACGACAGCGATACACAGCGGACTAAACTTAAAAAGATTTAAACTTTAAACCGTGTAATTTGGTGGTGATTTATGTAAAGGATTTTTTTTTTTAATTTACATGATGTGGCTGTATGGTTGCAGATCAGGGGCAATTATAACGGAAAAAATGGCAATGAGACAGTTATTCCGGATTTCTATGCAATGTTCTGTAATGACACAGTTCACATGAAACCTCTTGTAGTTCCTGAGGTACCTTCAACATGGAGTATGGGAGTAAAACCTACTTTGTCGACACAGGTGAAAAAAAAAATCACTATCTACTCTCTAGATTTATCGCATGACATTTTTAATTTACTTTTTCACACTGCCAACTGGTTTTGGCATTGGTTGCAAAATACCGTGGTGTACTTTGTTTTTACATGAGTATGTGACACTCGTATATTACATGGCGGCTCTTCGTTTTTTGTTAGCCGAGGGTAGCAAGATAATGTTTTAAGGAAGTACAATTTTTCGGTAATTATGTAATACAACTATATAATACTATACAATAGTAATGTACTATATAATGTAGCAGTTTAATGTAACTGGCACATGACATAATGATGAAGCACCATTACAACCAGTAGATCACTGTGGGATGGAACTAAAAAACATTAAATTGTTCTTATTCTCGAAAGGTATCATAACATCTTGTTTTAACATATTTAAAACACGCCATATTAATGTATGGTTTGGAAATTGGTAGTCAGTTTGTTGCATTTTCCATTTGTTTTCTTTGACCTGAGTGATAGAGACCAACGAGACAAGGCAAGAAACATGTTCACGCCTCCTCATGTGTTAAGTTCTTCATAAATTTGCTTGCCTGAGACTGAATGCATATTTTTTAAAACTCAAGCGGTCCAATATTTTCCGTCTACCAATTCTGAAGGTCAGCAACTCAAGAAAATCAATCCAAGGATCACCAATTCAAGAATCATTCATTCAAGAATCATTAATCCAAGGATCTCGATTTAAGAACCTTTCATTCAGGAATAAGGAATTCAAGAATCCTCGATTAAAGATCACGGGTCTATCTTGAAAAGCAAAGATTCTGTCAACGAGACTCAAATTTGATGCCACTTTTGCAGCTATTCAACGCAGGAGGTGATAAGTCCGGTGTTGGGGACGCGACAAAATCACTACCGCGTCTTAAAATGGTGGTATTTTCTGAAGAGCACAAATCAGAGGTAAAATTCTATTTACCGCCTGGTTATTGTATTTACTAACAAATCATCCTTGGGGATTTTGTGTGCTTTGAATCGTAGTAAAAATTTTCTTTTACCACCTGGTTATTGTATAAACTAATATAAGTCATCCTTGGGATTTTGTACTTAATTCCCTCCCTAAGCAACCTTGGCAAGGTAATGCACTTTAGGAGGTTGGAGGAAGTTAGGGACCCACATGTTCCTATAAAAGCTGGGAGAAGTTATTTGTGGTTTTTTCTTTGTAAGTCCTATGGAAGTAAACTGGCCTTTACTGTCCGTAATTATTGAAAGTTCCAGGAGGAAGAGGGACTCTGGATCCGACGTTGGAACGACTACTTTTTTTTTAAACTGCCAAGGAAAATTTAAAGAAGCTTTTTTTAGCCGTTGCCAAAAGGAAATGGATTCGTCGAATTTGGGAGTCAATTACATATCTAAAATTGTTAAAAATGATTGTGGATAGGTTCGCTTGACTAGTTTGGAGAAAGCTTTTATGAGCCAAGCAAAGCAAGGACCGATGTTTAACTCTGTTTAGTGAAAAGGAGGACAAAGTGGATGAGGGATTTGAGGGAGGGAGGGAGGCGAGTGGTTGTGACATCCAAACTACTCTTGCTGTTAACAGGAGGAGCTAGACAAGACCGTATTGGCCAGGACCTCCACCTTTACCAAAATTCTCGAGGTCGTCAACCAAGATTTTCAGGTAAAGTGAACAATTAACAGTCTCACTCGGACCAAATCCAACATATTAAGGTTAATTTTTTATCAGCACCCTCGCCCTTGAGGAGAGGACAGGTCTTCAGAGGGTAGTAAAAACAGGGAGAACGGACTGAAGAGGAGGATGGACGGTGGTTTTCTAAAGTAGAACCTTTGGTGACCCATAATTTCTTAGAATAAATGTATTAGAAATGAGTGTTGAGATGGCGAAGCATATAACTCCTCCTCCTCACATTGCTAAATTGTGCCCTTTTTGTGACAGGTCCCTGATAATGGGCATCACTACTGGAAAGTGTTGAGTGACTACCACAGAGATGAACAGCTGGTGGACGCTACTTTGGCTCCTAAAACCATTACAATAATCAGTATGTGGCTTCTTATCATGTGACTATTTCATGCTTTGTTGATTCCTACATTCATGTGAAAATCTCTCTCGAGACGAACCAACACGACCCATCTCTATTAGAGTTGGTGAATTATTAAAGTCAATACTTGATTAGAATTAACTCCACTAGATTGTGTTTGTTACACCGTACTGTGGTACTATGGGTCGCTTAACTAACTAATTAGTGTTTTTTAACACTAATTTATGATTTTTCGTCAAAAATCTACTCACTTGAGTGATTAACTCTAATAGTGATTGGCAGTTCAGTGGAGACTTTGTAAAACATATCCACTGATGTATAACTGTCAATCAATTGGTTTTGCTTTGAAACGCGTTAACTCAGTCTGGAAAAAGAATGATGTTTCTTCAAAAAGTTTCAACTACCAGAAAAAAGGATGATGATATGGAACATGATGGGACAGAATTTCCTGGAATTTGATTTTCCATGTGATGCAGGTAACCAGACAGTCACAGTTACTGTTGGCGTCCCATCTCAGATCTACCCAGCGGAAATTGGTGTGGAAATATACAGGTGAGCATTCTTGGCCCAATAGACACAACCAGTATCGCCGGCTTCTGCCATTTCCTTTCCCTTTTTAGGACACATCATATGTTTTTGTTTTATTTAAATTTGATGATAAATAATTATCGGGCTAAGGAGGATTGCAGTGTCAACGAGGATGGCATTCCAGATAACCTGTTCGGCTCGGGTTCAACTATTTTGACCAAGGAAGAAACATATTTGATGAATATTAGTATAATCTTCAGGGAACCAAAGGATCCCATTTGGCAGAAAGGCACACTTTATTACAGTGCTTTTGTCCGCCACCTTCAAAAAAATCCCCACAACAGGTAAGGGCTATTCAGGCAATGCCATCAGTTCCATTGGCTTGGAGTTACTAAAAGCTTTACAAAGAACGGAGATGTAAATTAAATTGCTCACCTACTTCTCACGTATTTTGTCAGTCACAATGCTATGAAGTTGCCAGGGATAGGAAGAAACGTTATCGCCCTAATATTTGAAGGTTTTAGTGAACTACTCTGCCCATCGCTATAAGAATTACTCACTCTAATTTGAACTAGTTGTTTCTTGTCCAAAAATCATAAATTAGTGTTTATAAAACCATTTAGTTAAGTGGCCCACAACGAGCCACATGGCCGAACATAATCTGATGCAGTTAATACTAATACGGTACTAACGGCAATAATTCACTAAATCTAATAGCGATGGGCGGTATATCTCCGTTTGCTTTTGGACTGGGTCTAGCAGGTCCAATTTGTGTACAGTACGATCTCCTATTGTGAGAGTAGAGGCTGTACGGAACAGTTCTCAAGCTTTTGCCCCATTAACACCCTCGCTATTGGTTTTATACCTGGGTGAAATCACCATTTCTGTGGTCATCTTCCTCCTCCTCCTTATCTCCTTCTACGTCATAATTCGTCGTCAAGCACTGGCATGGGGACAGATGAGTGAGAATACTAAAGGAGCATTCCGTTTTGCAGCAGCCGAGGTGGGAGAAGAGGAGGAAAGGGTGGGAGGAGAGAGAGGAAAGGGTGGCGGGAGAGAGAGGAAAGGGTGGGAGGAGAGAGAGGAAAGGGTGGCGGGAGAGAGAGGAAAGGGTGGGGGGAGAGAGAGTTGTTGTTGTTTGGGGGGAGAGGGAGGTGGAAGAGTGGTATTGTCTTTGGTGGTCGAGGGAGACTCAAAGCACCTGCTGACCACCTTTTTTAGTTGGTCCTAATGTAGATAGTCGGTCACTATCCTCATTCCCATCGACATTCTCATCTCTAAATTCCCCAAACTAAAAATAGCAAGTTAAATCAGAACGTAAGAGAAATATGAGACTTATATCGACATTGGTTTGTATGGTGAAATAAAAAAAACTTGAAAACGCAACCAACACTAATGGTGTAAGAAGTAAGTACGTCATAAGACTGTCATACAACCAGCCAGTTTCAGACGGCCTTCTAATTTTGTTCGCGAATAGAATAGTGTGCCTTATAAAATGGGGTTGTCCGAATAATGTGCTTTATAAACTGGGGATGTTCGCAGGGTAACATCGCTGTAATGGAGGAGATATCAAAAATGAAGGGTTTTGATATCAATATGGGATTTGCAGGTTTTACTGCACTGCATTCTGCAGTCATTCAAGACCAGGTGCCCTTCACACCCTGGATGTCAACATGTCGCAATAATACTTTATGGTAAAGAACACAACTATCTTCATTAGTTCCCATTAAGGATATTTGAATCCCGTGAACACAGGTTAACAGATTTCGCACTAGATGGTGGTTAACACTAATGACCACCGTAGAGTAAATTCTTTGATGTATTGCGGAATACATTAAAGCAGCTACACTCCCCACCTCAACCAACTTTAATAACACTAAGTCGAGTCGCATTTTTTTTTGACCAAAAATCACAAAAGAGTGTCAATAACACTATTTTATGGGAGTGGACTACAATACGCCACTACAATAAATTAGTGTTATACATTTGCATGTCGCATTTACACTAATAATTCCTTTAATAACAATGGGCAGTGTACTATTGCACGAATGATTGCATTGTAATTTATTTCGTCTAAATAAAAAATGGGCCATGGCTTGTTTTGACGCTTTTTTTCTTCTTCCAGGTAGCTTCGGTGGAATGGCTTCTATCTCATGGGGCTGATTTCCAATGCAAGAAACAAGAAAATTGGAATGACACAGCGCTTCATTATGCAGCTGCGAATGGTTTCGCTGATGTGGCACAAATTCTACTGCGATTCGGTGCCAATCCTTGCCTGAAAAATTTTCAGGTACGTGCTCATTTTTGGAAATGCAAATGCCTTGAGGCAGGAAGTCAGACCGATACATCTTGGACCTCTAACGTGTTAATAACACAAATTCGATGCCGTTTTTTTCTGGTCATTGAATATAGAATATTGTTAGTAAAACTAATAATTTTTGGAATCCGTTGATCGGACCTACATCAGAATTAGTAACACTAAATAAACCCACGCTATATATTTGTCAACACTGATAGCTTCTCCATGCAATAGCATTGGCCTCACAACTTCTACAATTATGACTGGAAGCTTAATTGAGAATGTTAAACCAGTGGCTATGTTCTCCTCTCTGCATGGGACAGAATGCTACACCGGGAGACTTAGCCTTGGAAAATGGCCATATAGAACTTGCTTCGGACTTTATTAAGGCAAGCCGAGCATATGGTGTATCTGTGAAGGAGAGTGGTGGAGACCAGTTGGACGTGCTTTCAGTCACTCCTACACTGCCTTTAACGGCTCCGTTGTTGGGAAAGGAGCCCAAATTTGAAGAGGACGTGGAGACATATATTGGTCGTGTAAACTATGGACTTGGGACACACGGGGCTCGCTTGAAAGAGGGGACGTACACCTGGAGGTTCTTCGCAGTCGTTTGTCAGGTGGGACTCAATTAGAGATCCTTATATATGCTTGTTAAGGCCTACAGAACACATTTTTGTACATCTAATTAAGTTATTCTTGGTGGTAAGAGACTATGAATTTGTTAAGGCCTACAGAACACATTTTTGTACATCTAATTAAGTTATTCTTGGTGGTAAGAGACTATGAATTGAGCTGATTTAAAGGAGTTGACAAATGAAGCACAAGTGTTTGTTTTTTTTTTGTTGTTAAGACAGAAAAAACTGCTGATCAAAAGGACTCGATGAGTGAAGTTTAAAGCACGTCTGTTTTGTCTTTGTTTTGATATTTTTGCTAATATTTCAACTGACCATTATTAAACACTGGGTACTGGAAACGGATACACAGGTAGCCGGAATGGTTTACTTCGTATGGCGTGCATGCTTCAGTCTTAACCATGAACATATAATATTCAGTCTGATCTTCTATCTCTCCGAGCTTGCGACATTTATTCCTTCGTTCTTCTTTTGTATGGAGATATGGAAGCCGGTTGAGCGTGACCCACGCTCTCTTCAGTTAATGTGCCTCTTAGCCGATGGTTTTCCCTCTGTGGACGTCTACGTGGTTTGTTATGATGAACCAATCCCAATAATTGAAGCCACAGTCTGTGCTGTGCTGAACATGAGGTGAGTACACGTTCCCTCAATAATTTTCCAATCATTTATTTTAGTTTTGTTGAAGATTGCATTACACTGCCCATCGCTAATAGTCTAAAGGATATATTAGTGCAAATGCCGTTTTAGAATGAGGGCGATTGTTGTACACTCCCTTACATAGTGTTAATAACAGTATTTTACGACTCTCGGCTCAAAAAAGTTGCGATTGAACTAGTGTTATTAACGCTAACAACGAAGGGCGTGTAACTTCAGGTACCACCATAAATTCAACATCTACAAATGAATTAATATGGACGCATTCATTTTGAACTCTGAAGTTTGTGGAGGACAAGCATCCACATAGACCCCTTTTTTGTCTACACAAATTGGCATGGACCATAAAACTTTCTCATCCGTACTAGTGATGGGTTCAGTCTATTTATAGTGGCCAGTTTAACCACCTGAGCACTTCGGTAGCAAATCAATTCCTTTTTCTTGTAAAGCATCAACAATGATGGCTGTTGTACAAAGCCCATAGCTATTAGTGTTAAACATTTCTCTGGCAGTCAAAGCCATTTAACTTTGTGCTCTTAGTCAAGCAATTGAATAACAACGCTTTTACCTTTTGGTCGTTATGTCACGATTTAAAGAAAGAAAACTGTGAGAAAGATTTTATTGACTGCCCCAAAAATGTTTAACACTTATAGCGATGAGCGATGTAATTTTTAGAGAATATAAGATTTAAAGCACCCAGCTAAGTGCAGGGAAGTCCAAGGAATGAACGTAACTGATACTGCTTCTAATAACCATGACCTGGAGAAAATGATTTGACCTTTGGGTCAAAGTTACTTGTCAAACTTTAGTTGCTATTGACACCAACACAACGATTCTGGCTGGAAAGAGAAGGATGTGACAAGTACAAAGGCTAATATAAATCTAAATTACCACATGAACAGGTACCCACCGGCAAAGCTACAAGTATATGTCTTAGATGATGGAGATCGAAAGGAGGTGAAAGATATGTGCAAAATAATGCAAAAAGAAATGCTCCTAAAAAAATCGGGACGTTACGGTCAAGGCTGGGGGGATCTTCACTATTCAGCCAGGACTAAGGTGGGAAGGTTCCCTAATGTGGAAGCTATGAGCAAATAGAGAATTCAACAGTCTTGAGAGGTTGCAAAGGTCGGTAAAAAATTAGCAAAAAAACAAACATGTTGGCACAAGTTTTAGCATTTTATCATGGCGATTTTCGTATAGGAACCTTCTTCTCCTTTGAACGCCTGAGAATGATCTTTTGAAAGGATTCGAGGGAAATTGGGAGCTCATGTCTGGAGTTGGTCTATGGTCCTTATGAAGGTCACGATACGAGGAATTGAATAGTTTTTGGGGATTGCAGGTGTCTGGAGTATCTCACCATGCCAAAGCTGGGAACATTAACAGCCAGCTTTTGAAGGGAAGGAAAATGGGACAGAGGCAAGGAGACTTTGTAGTAGTCTTTGATTGTGATATGATTCCCCGGCCAGATTTTTTGGACAGGGTTATGGGACATTTTTTCAAGCCCAGCAAAGATGGGTGGGAGCTGAGGAAAAAGCTGGCCTTTGTGCAGACACCTCAGGTGATGTATTTCTCCTTTGCCCTAAAAGGAAACTTATTCGAGGTGGTACTAAGCTATCAGGATGTCAATCTACCTCCAGCAATACTGTTATCCTAACTGTGGCTCAGATGTCAGCTTTATAACGTAAAAGCAGTTGTGAAAAGGAACGTGGAGTCAGGTGGTTTCAGAAATTTACCAGAATGATTAGCAATGAAAAATAATCCTATGCTAGTTCATAACGTTGTCTACATGTCATTGACAATCTGTTTCCAGATAAGACATTTGATTGACAATCTGTCACCAAATAAAACATTTGATTGATAATCTGCTTCCATTCACGTGTCATGAACTGCTAGCTGGCCTTCCCGCAATGGCTACTTTAAAGTTCCCTTTAGCAACTGCATATAAACTAGACGAGGACTGACAGTAAGCATCAAATGAGAAGGATTCCTCTTTGTCTCACTTTTATGGTAGGGGTTGGGCATATTTGCAGGATTTTTACAATGTAGGAAGAGACGATCCTATGGGTCACCGAGCTACCTTTTTCTATGGTCCTATGATGCAGGGTAGAGATGGTTTGGGAGCATGTCCTTGTGTAGGAACTGGAGTGATATTCCGTCGTGATGCTCTCATTTCTATTGGAGGTCAGGCATTTGGCTCTATTACTGAAGACTACAATACAGCAATGGCTCTCATGGGGGCAGGTGAGGCAAAGAAAAAAGTTAAAAAATACAAAAGAATATTGAAAAGGTAATCGCAAAGAGTACACAAATGGGAGGAAAGATGTCTGACAGCTCAAAAAGAAAACAATACTACATCGTGAATCGCTATTAGCATTAATAACACTAATACGGTGACGTTTTTTCTGACACCTGAACTTCAAATAGTGTTAATTATACTGATTGTTTTTTTTTTTACACTAATTTGGTAAACAGTTGAAAATTGTCCATGTTGTTCAGACGTAAATAAGAACCAATTCTGTGCATCATGAGATAGTCCAGAATCTCAGAAAGTAATACTGTACTCCTTACTCTTATTTGCTAATAGTCTGAAGCAAATACAATTGCAACCTGTGGCTCATGAATGAATACAGTCTACGAACCTACAGGTCATTGAAATCCTTTCTGTACCCAACCAAACATTCATAGCCGTGACGAGAGAAAGGGAAATGCTCTCACCCATTGTTTTTGTGGTGAACAGGCTTCTCATCCATATATTTGAATGATCGCCTTATTTATGGTTTGGTTCCGGACGATCTCAATTCTGTCTTCAAACAGAGGCTCCGTTGGGCAATGGGTGCTATACAGGTGCTCTTTTAATTCTTGGACACAACAACTTCTGCCATGTTTTCTGTCGTAGCTCTCAGTTTTTCTTTTGTTCTTTCTTATTTGCTGACATTTCTTGCTTCAAAACCTCACCTTTACCGTATTTTGAAACAGCTCCACTGCTGTCAGAAAAAATTATAATAGGGTGATTATACGTATGCAACTACTGGCCAGTAATCACTGTAATCGTAAAAAATGTACTTTTTTTACCAGATCGTGCAGTTTCTTATATAAATAGTATGATTACTGCACCAGTAAAGCAGTTGTAAGGGCTCGTCTAATTCCCTTTCAAGTCGGTGGTGGAAGCTCTCGTATAGGAGGCTCAACTGCAAGAACATATATTGCTGTATATTGCTTGTACTGCTTGAAATATGAAGGTTCAACAGTTCTGATTGTTGAATTTTGGACTGTCCATCTGTGCTAGATTTTACACCGTAGTAATCCCCTTTTCAAACCGGAGTTGACGATCACACAGTCCATACTATTCTTCCAGTCAGCCATCCAGGTAAGCTTCTGGTGAATTTTATATGTATGGGCTGTTATATGTATATGTATATGCATATGTATATGTATATGCATATTTATACGTATATGTATACGTATATGTATATGTTTATGCATACGTATACGTATATGTATGTGTGAAGTTTTTGTATATTTTCTCAGCTGCAACTGTCTCAAGAAAAAATATCTGTATATATCATTTCCCAACTTGAATGGGGAGGAAGATTGGCTGGGTGGTTGGTGCAGTATTATCTATCTCTACCCACATTCTTTGTAATGTTGGCCCCAATTATTTATATGTTTTTTCAAACGAGTCCAATTAGAGCTCGTGTAGATCAATTCTGTTTTTTCTTCGGTTTATACTACGGCTTTAACCGCCTCATGCTTTGGAAGGCTTACAGAGGAGTGCCTAACAAAGGTTTGGAGATGTGGAGAGGCACCCAAGCCTGGGTGTGGACAGTTCCTAACAATATGAAAGCCTGCTGGAAAGTGACTACTTCCGAAATGTGGATATTCAAGATTTTGGGTGTCTCGGAGGTAAATGGATAAGATGGCACGTGGAGGATATGTACCTGTGTAAAGAATTCAATGAACAAGTCATCGAATGATCGTAGCCGTTGATCATAGGAACCAACATGTTTCATAGCCTTCCGCCTTCGGTTAGAGTCTTAACAAACGGGAAACGTCGCATGGAACGTAGTTGAACATACCGTACCGCTGTTCTCGAAATGCACGAAACAAACAAAAACAAGTACGTTATTAGTACAGCGATTTACTGTACTGTATCGTTCGGACTCTCACGTAGTTCGTACAAATGACGGTACGGTACATCACGCGTCGCTATTATTAGCGTTAATGATTTTTTCGGCCCATACACATATTTCTCGGTGCACACTTGTCGGATAAGTAATCGGACGGCTGCGATGGAAATGTAAAATTCTTACCTTCCTATTGGCGGCCTCGAAAAAAAAACTGGACAAACTGTGCAGGAAGAAAAATTGACGTAAAAAACTTTACGCTACCGTAGTAGACTACTACACCGTGTGTCGCTATTAGTGTTTATAATTTTTTCGCCACTTAAAACATCTTTTTTCCGTACACACTTGTCCGATTTTCAATGTGAGACCGCTAATCGAAAGCTAAAAATCGTACCTTTCAATCGCAACCGTCAGATCCACAATCCGACAAGTGTGTACGGAGAAGATGTTTTAAGTGGCGAAAAAAACATTGACGCTAATAGCGATGTACTGTAGTTAACGCTAATCCAAGGTGTACGGAACGACTGTCCACTAAGCGTCTATTCTTTGGTAACAAAGGCAACGCGATTAGTCAACCTCCGTACTTTTTATCCGACTGTGTACGGATCTGCGGTTCACATAGAAAGTTTATCGCTGGCTTGCCACGGAAATCCAGTTGTACTTTTGTACCTTCGTATCGAAAAAAAGAGTCAATTTACCATCGCGGTTAAAGAACAGTACTGTAATAGACTGTATATTACAAAACTGGACTATCTTCCATGGTCATTCTCACCTCTTTCTCCGTCTCTCTTTCCTATCTCCCCTCTCTCCCTCCCCTGTTTTCTAGCCCATATCTCCCACTCTCCCCTCTCCCTTTCTCCTCCCTTATTCCTTCTCTCCCTGCTTTCCTCTTCCTCTCTCCTCTCTCCCCCAATCCCCTCCCTCCTCCCCTCCCCCCGCCTCCCTCCTCCCCTCCCCCCGCCTTCCTCCCCCCCTCCCTCCCCTCCCTTCCCTCCCCACACTCTCTCCTCCCTCCCTCCCTAAATGGGGAGGAGGTTACTGCTGCTACTCTCTCCTCCATTTTTTCTCCCTTTTCTCTCTCCCAGACCAGAATCTCTTTCTGAGATGTCAGAGAGAGGGAAAAGAGAGAGAGGAAAGAATGAGGAGAGAGAAAAAAAATAAGAAATGGGGGAGAAGAATAAACTGAGGAGTTAATTGAGAAATGAAAATCAGATGTTTTTTCAATTCCTTTTTATTCCCCTCTAGCTTTCCGAAATTTGTGCTTTTCGGACTTTCCAAAAATAGTCAAAGGTTCAGTTTTTTGCCATTTCATCATATGTTTTACCAAACATTTATCTGAAATTTACCCAATTAACCAAATATTCTAATTATACCAAAAATTTACCCAAGTTTCACCAGAATGTTACCCACATTGTACTCAAATTTCAACAAAACGTTACTCATTTTTTACCCAAATTGACCAAAATGTGACCAAAGTTTTCCTTGTAGTGGCAATATTTAATAGTGCTAATTCTTGGTAATGCACTCAACCTTAAACATTGCAATTTAGGCTCATATTTTGCGCGAATTCACCCAACTCATTTTTTCAACTCTATTTAAGATTTTTTTGAAATACACAATAAATAGTTTCTTAGAATCATAAACAAAAAAAAGGGATTATGTGATATGTTTATAAACAAAGATGATCAATGACCAAGTTTCTCCATAAAATTTGTGTGTGAGAACCAGATTAGCACCTATTTACGTTGGAGAAAAAAGGGTTGTTTTGAAAAGTTCTTTTACATTTGTGTCTAAGGTTCTCCTAAATCTCCTTATAATCCGTAGTATTAAGCAGTGTTTGTTATCCTATCTTTTAATGCCTGTACATATATTAGTGGGAAAGATGTTATAATATAAACAACGTCGTGTGGTTAACATTACTACGAATTGGGAATGTATGAAACAGATTGGCTTTGAGGTGACGAAAAAGAATGCGGAAAGTGATGTTTGGTGTTCACTTAGATGGACCTGGGTTTACCTCCTCTACTACCTCCTTATAGTTTTGGGAATCTTGCTCAATGTCCCACGATTCGCTTTCGGTGCTTATTCTTTCAACTCCTTCATGGGACAGGTGACCTTTTCGAAACCATTTTCATCCATACAGGCTATCCTCACCTTGTTTTTTCGATTTCAAATGTTTTTGAATACTTATTTCAAATCCTTTTTTCTAAATCCTTTTTTCAAATCTTTTTTATACTGCTATTGTTTCCCCTCCTGCGAAACGTTGATGCTAGAAACAATGTTGAGATCAGAAATAGTTTTGATATTGCTATCAAAAACAATGTTAATATCAGAAACAATATCAATATATTTCAAAGACAATGCTGGTATCAGAAGGTCCATCGAGGGGGGGTTTTGGGTTGTGACAGGTTGTGGCTATTGCTTGGGGCATTCTCGTATGTATGTACATCTGGCCTCCAGTATCTATGATTTGTCCGTGGTACAAACCTGGAGTGGGAGGAAAAGTGGAGTGGGATGATACTCCACCAGAGCTCGCAGATGCTTTCCATCCCGAAAATGGTACCTCTCCCTCTCCCTCTCCCTCTCCGAAGAAGTGGAGAGGACAACTTGGGTTTCCCGTTGCTGTCAGTGCAGTCAGCCTCAGAAGGAAAAGACAAATTGTAGGTTGCAAATAGTAATAAGTTATAAAGTACTCTACTCAAAAAATAATTAAGTAATTAAACTCCGATGCTGCGATTCTTTCAAGTTGGGCCTCATTGTATGCTCGGAGAAGGTCCTCCGAACTAAAAATTGGGTACTTCATCTTTATTTAAATAAAAAAAATAACTTTGTATTTACGTTATAAGAATATGGGGGAGGACAGGCCCGGCCGCCGAGGTAGAGAAGCAAATTCAGCAAGAGGCAGAATTGATAAGGCACCAACCGTTATGTTGGGAGTGGTTTAAGGAAAACGCGGCGTTACGGCTTCGAAAGTGGTTTGGGTAAAAATCTTTAACTTTTCAAGAACTTGAACAGTTTTTTTCTCTCTCCCTCTCTTTCTTTAGAAAAACAAATGGGAGAGGGAGAGGGAGAGGGGGAGATATCACGAACAAAATCCTTCATAAGTTGTTCGATTTCGGTTTGGTTTCATTTGAAAAGTAATACACAGTATGTTCTTTACATAATAACAATAATTTGAACATCTTAGTATGTCCTGTACCTATTATTTTGGGCTTTAAGTTGATCTTTACTATCAGGTATTTTCCTTTTGCAGACCCCCACAAGATGTTTCCGAAAAAAAATCGATTCGTAATTTAAGTAAAAGTGCAAGTGTCCTTTCTCGTCCGGAATTCACTCTCATGCGTCGAGTTCGAGACAGTTTTATGTTCTTTTTTGTGAACTCTGTCACTCTTATATCACTATTTGTCGCGGGAATTCTCTACATATTATACCACACTGAGCCTGTCCAATCTTTCATTCATTCTTACTTAGTCCCCCTGACAATACAACATCTTCGAGATTACTCGCTTCCTCAAGCTTCGATTTACCGAATAATCCGTAATTATATTCCGTAGTTATGTTCCGTAGTTATATTGCGTAATTATGTTCCGTAATAATAAACCGTAATGGTTTTCCTTTATAATCATCCACAGTGCTGAACTGTGGTCAAGATCTAACTATGGTCGCCTGTTAAGGAATAGTGAAAAGTGCACTATTCTTTTTTTTTATTATATTTCCTCTGTTTGTGATATATGGAGGAGAGTAAAACATTTTTAGCATAAGATTTTTAGTTTCTACCTTAGGTAGTGTTTTTCTTACTGACTATTGTGAAATAATTTATGGTACGCCATTCTTGTGGTTTTACTTCTATGCGACTCCTTTGTAAAGGAAAAAAAAGGAAAGAATAAAAAAAAGAAATAAAGAAGAAGACGAAGGAGGAAAGAAGAAGAAAGAAGAAGGTAAAAGGAAGAAGGAAGAATGAAAGAAAGAAAGGAAGCAAGAAAGAAAGAAAAAAGAAAGAATGGAAGAAGAAAGAAAAGAGGAAGTGGTGAAAAAAAAAAGGTCGTAAAAGAATTGAAGTTCTGAACAAACGGAAGTGGGAATTTGGTCCTATTTTAAACTCCTCAAAAGTTAGCGGAACCAAGTGTCAGAAAATTCACGGTCATCTTCATTTCAACTTTTCCAGAATAAGAGGGCAATGAAGACAAAAAAGATCTCTCGCAAGTGGCTAAGTTATGTTCATATGGAGTACGACTAGAACTGATTATCAGGTTTTTTAGAGATTAAATACTCTGTTTTTATACACAGTCAATGATGCTTAAAATCGTGGACTGATGTTTATACGAGTGGCAATTAAAAATTCTTTATTGGGAAGTGTAGTTGTTTACATTTGGAGAGGCAATATGAATTGTTTACATTAAAGCCTCCGCGAAAAAGTGGGAGAGAGAGAGAGGGAAGCAGAGAAGGGATCTCTGTACGAGAGAGGGAGCGAAGTTGTGGGAAGTAATTTTTGAAGAGGGAGAGATGGGAGTAGCGGGAGGAAAAGTTTGGTAGTTAGGTATTGGTGCTTCAATATTGAAAAGAAAATTAGAAAGATTCTGAAGAACATTTTATTTTCAACATAGGGACAAAAATTATTCGGTAGTGGAAAATTAATTGTGGGCAAGGGAGGGTTTACACAGTGGGGGAGAAGTGCAGGAAGAATTTTAGGCTTATGACCCTGGGAGATGGAAAAAGTGGGACAAGTAAGTTGGCTCAGGCTTCAGTGGATTCTAGTCATGTAGTAGTGAATTATTAAATATGATTTAGGACATTAAAAAGGCTGTATAAATGCCTCGTATTTTCTAGAAACTGGAGATGTTTCGTGGAAGCTTGCATCATTAGGAAAGAAGCATATACTACACCGCCAATCGATATTAGCGATTAGAAATTACTAGTGTTAAAAATTAATTAGCGTTATTTACTCTAATTTGAGTTTTTCAAGATTTTGAACAAAAAAGTTAACTCTAATTGATGGAAAATGCTAATTTGGGTACAACGGATTTGCCATCAGGATCTTCACAGTAAAATAGGTAAAAGTACAAAATTTGACAAATTGTACACCGTCGCGTCCTTCTACTCTAATTTATTCTTAACTCCACTTTGGGTTTTTTCCCGTATGATTAATACGCAATCAATATCTTTACACTGAAATAGGTATGATCTCATTCTGCCTTTCATTCTGAGCGCAGTTTTACGTGCGATCGCGATTATTTTAATGTGTTTCGTTCTTTTTTACTCAACAAAGTACCATTTTGTACGGACTGACACGTCTGTACACCACAATATTCAAGAAGATTTTAAATTAAAATTATGAACGCTAATTCATCAGAACCTTAATTGACGCCAAAAAAAAAATAGTGTTTTTAATTCTATTTCAGGTTTTGGGGTTAAAATTTGGGGGGTGCCGATATAATGTATTTCACCAGAACCTTAATTGACGCCAAAAAAAAATTAGTGTTATTAATTCTATTTCAGGTTTCGGGGTCGAAATTTGGGGGATGCCGATATAATGTCCATCAGCGCAAATAACGATTGGCGGTGTACTATATTAATGGTTGCCTTACTGTAATTTGATATTGCGATATACAATTTTGGGTAAGTTGTGACTGAAAGTTGTATAGTGTGGCTTTTGCTGGAAAACAAAGTCTTCACGGTGAAATCTTGCCTGTATCATATATTACAATACACGATAGTACGGAGTAACCACAGATAGCGTTTTCCAACTGTACCCCCACTCTGAAACTATGCAATAAATGCATGAGCCTTGGATATGCATTCTTCCACTCATCGTTTATACCATACATGTGAAGACAGCATATCATCAACTTCGTCACATAATTATTCGTCACCATCCATTATTTCCAGATCCCATCCCACCTTTCCCGAAGTCCTATAGAGTTGCCAGTGGTCACATTTCCCAGACATAGTCATTAAGTTACTCGGCCTGACTCTGGTAAGATACTGATAATTTGGCAAGAACCATGCTTTGATATTTTGGTGAGGAAGATGACAGTACACCGTAAATTATTATTAGTGTAAGCAACACTAATTCTGTACCAGTTTTTCCCAGCTCACTGGATACAAATTAGTGCTTACCAACATTAAAAGGTTTTTTTCTTACATCTAATTCTTTAAAACTTCATTCCCAACTTACATTTTAAAAATAACACTAAAATAACTCCTCATCATTAATTTCCTTAACATTAATAATGGTTCTAGGTCTAACATCGCAGCAAAGTTTTTTTGAACGACATAATGTTCAAAAAAGTAAAGTTGAGGGATTCCAAGCTCCATCTTCTCTTCTTCTTCATACAATTCTCAGACCTTACCAATTCCAGTTTCAGGCAAAAAAATATATATATCTTGTTATGAGTTATCGCATAAAGAGACGGATGAAAGTGACTCGAATGTAATAATCACAATATCGCAAGGTTACTTTGGAGTTCCAAACAATAATATTCAAATGATGTTTCGTCAATTTGGAGGACGAATTGCAAATCAACATGATTCTTTAACAAACACTACACAGTTGCTGAAAAGCTTTGGGAATGATTTGATTTCTGCTAACGCTGTACCCATGAGCATGTTGTCAACAGAGATGAAATGTTATTTGTTTTTTTGTGCCTTTACAGTGTCTACACCCGGTCACGACTGCATTCACAATTGTACATAACAACGTTCCTAAAAAACAACATATTCTAAGGAAGAGTCCTAAAGAACACTCTTTTCATAGGGCAGAACTTGTTTTGTTAATTAGACATCACCATTTTCAGGCTCGGCGAAGATCAAATCGTTGAAATTTTTCCCTCAACCTTCTCAATTCTCCCAACGAACACCACTAAAAAAAAAGTGGAATACCGATATTTACTCAAATAGGTCTGAAATTTTGCTTGTGATCCCAAAAAACTTAGAAAAAAAACCTAAGGCAATGCCTATAAAGCACCCTAAAAAACCATATAACAGCACTGCATTCAGTCCCCTATCCTGGAGCTCCTGTCCCGCCTCACATCCATCACTGCCATTTTTCCTTCACTTTTTTCTCAAAATTTGACGAGGTTTAGGAAAAACTTCTTTGCAAAAATCGTTGAAGCACACATCGAAATCTGAAGTACACGAGAAGAGACGAAGTGCACTATTGACTCAGTCAGAAATGGTTGTTGGCGAGAAGAGGAATTAAATAGTCAAAGGGAAAGTATATAAGTGTTTGAGAAAAGGATATGATATACAGTTGTGAAATACTATGCAAGAATCGTCGCGATCAATGACATTTGATCAAGGACATTTGGTTGATTTTTGCCTAATAAAGGAAAAAAAGGAGGGCCCGTTTTGTTTGACGTGGTAAAGACAGGCGACATACACGTTAATGGAACCAGAAATGAATGGAATGGCAGTGCTCCCTTCTTTTTAGGACATTGTGAGTGTGGAAAAGGACAAATTTCAGGAATTCCCATCCTCACATCCTATTCTTGCTTATATTTTTAATTTTTCAAACATCAGTTAAGAGAGCAGTTCTTCACAATTAAGTCTTTCAAACATTCCTCGAAAACTTTCAACAGTCCAAATCAGTGAAAGCCCTTTGTATGCTTTAGAAACAAGGACCAGAAATCATTGATCTGTCTCTGTTGATCAACATAGAGAGAGTCTGTTGCTAAAAAAAAAACCAGAGACCAAAATTCTTGATTAATGTAACAGGATTTTCAGTTATTCTACAAAATAAATGTTGATTTCAGACTGAACTTATATTCATTCGTTCTGGTGTCAATCGACGTATGAGCATTAAAAGATATTAGAAAGAATTCATTTAAGAAAGAAGTAAAGTACGAATACAATTCTTAATGTAGGTTGAGATGACAATTCGACCACTATTTTCCAAAGTTCTCTAGTCTTGTCCATTAAAAGACAGCAAATCCTTGTCCAACTTTGATAAATAAATGTTTCCTGGGAGTGATGTGTTTTCCGGGAATGTTGTACAGTATATCATAATGTGACCCTTTAAGGCTTACAATCCGTGCTTAGTGTGATATGAACGGGAACACTCGATGATATCAAAGTACGAAAAGTGTACGAAAAGTGAGATTGCGAAAAGGTGAAAATGAAAGGAAAAGTGAAAGCAAAAGAGTGAGATTAGATAACAATATTTTACAAAACCGGTCCTCTACGAATGTGCATTGCAAATATCCAGAGACAATATCAGTCTCAGGATATTTAGTCAAGAATATTTCTTTGTCCTTGTGGAATCAAGTCAATTTTCTTCCAACTAGTAATGGCTTTCTCCAATGCATCCTCAACGATATATAATCCTTAAAGAGATTCCAGTCATTGCCAGTTACCTTAGACTTGCACTACACTGCCCATCGCTTTTATGTTCGACATTTTTTCGGGCACTCAAACATCTGTAAATTTTTTGTCAGCCGTTGGGATTTTTTAGGAGAGCAATCGAAAGGTAATTAACATGTGAGATGAGAAAAAGCACCAAAATAATGTTTAACCTTAAAAGTGATGGGCAGTGTATCGTCAAATTTCAGCGGAGAAATGAAAATTAGGGCTGGACTCTAGATACATTGAAGTATTTTAAACCTAAAGATGTCAAGATCCTACTGCCTTCTCTTGTCCAAAAGAACGTCATCATATGCTCGTGTAAGTAATGTGGGACTGGCAGGGGTTATTTGCTTGAATTGGTTCATTTTCTTTTCTTACTTGGACACATTCAAGAAAGTGTGCAATCCATAATACACCGCATGAAGTTTAACTAAGAATGTTTGATTGACCTATTTGGGGCGACTACTTATATAATAATAATACGATTTAATTCAATTGCTTTGCATAGCTGATGGTGGACTTGCATGGATCATTTGTCTAAGCTAGATTCAATCCTCAAACTACTGAATTGAAGTTTATAGAACCCTCACGGATTCTGCGAATTTAAACCACAAACATTCAACTGATTTATTTAACGATAAGCAATAAACCAGGATTATCTTGGTTGACAATCAAACCCTTACTCATCTAAGCATGAAAACAGAGTTCAATTGACACAATTAGGTTATTTATCCAGTTGCATTTGTTCACCATATGATTAAAGTAAGCAATCTGGAATGGATTTTGAACTGGCGAGGTCATGTGATAAGGAAGCAGAAAACGGTCGGCTCTAACAAATCGGAGGTTTATGATACAACGCGGGTGAACAAATGGCATCAAGGGTGCAATCAGTCTTCCTTAAGTCACCTTGCAAATTTCACTGACAGGGTGCAACTCATTTTTCAATTTGTGAATCGGTTGACAAGAGTTTAATATCAGCGTGTCAACGAGCTCATGTTAAAGTCAGAGAGGAAATTAAACGTGAAGTGTTTGATTACTTCGTGGTGAAAGGGGAGATACCATGGGGAGATACCATAAAGACTGAGCATGTCAACGAGCTCGTAATAAATTCAGAGAACTTCAACTTGCAGTGTTTGGTTACTTCGTGGGTGAAAGTGGGCATACCATGAAGACTGACGATGACATGTCGTGAAGACTCGACTCTCCCTCACGAAGTTTTGTTTTGCTGTTGTTGCTGTTGCATTTGCTGAAGAAGAGCAGCTGCCAGTTGGAGTGTAGCCTGAAACCTTTTAGCCTCTGCTTCACCTTGAGGCTGAGCCGGAAAAACAGAATCATTCGAATTTCCTAACTGCTGGTGTGTCTGAGTCTGAGGCTGAGACTGAGACTGAGACTGGGACTGAGACTGAGGCTGAGGCTGAGACTGAGGCTGAGGCTGAGGCTGAGGTTGAGGCTGAGGTTGAGATTGAGAATGAGATTGAGACTGGGACTGGTTGGTTGGAGGGTGGACCTGTGATCCATGACCTTCCCACTGCCCCTGCATTCCCTGGTGCATGTGTTGTAAAGGAGGCTGTATTTGGTGCTGTTGAGGAGTTGACTGAATGGAATTAGAACCAAAGGGTTGTTGCTGTTGTGAATAAGATTGAGACATTGGTTGAGACATTGGTTGTGACGGGAGAGGAGGCCAGTGCTGTGAGGGAGGAGGAGGAGCCTGTTGGGCCGGCGGCTGTGTAACAGGAAGAGGCTGTTGAGGAAATGATGAGGGTTGAAGAGGGGTGGTAAGAACTTGCGGTTGCTGTTGTTGGGTAGAAACAAATCCACTACTCTGTTGTTGTTGTTGTTGGGTGGGCATAAGAACTTGCTGTCTTTGGGACAACATAGCCGCCAATTGGGCAAGTTGGTCTGAAGGAAGTTGAAGGGGAGGATTGGGATTCCCCTGAGTTACAGAACGAGGAGGTTGAGGTAATGTAGACTGAGATGGGAACTGTTGTACGGATTGGGCAGTTTGAAAACCGCCTAGAGGAGGTTGTTGTTGTGACTGTTGTTGAAAAGACCCACCTGGTAGAGGTGCAATTGACTGCAATTGAGGTGGTCCTGTAATTGGTGTAGACGGCTGGTGTGACTGTTGATGAGAGGAACTTTGGAGGTAAGGATAACCATCTTGCTGTTGTTGTGGAAAAGGAGGACGAATTGTTCCCGAACTTTGTTGAGAATCCTGAGAGGGAGGTTGAGGTTGCCACATTGGTCCTCCTCCTTGGGTTCCAAACGGGATTGGAGCCTGAGGTCTAGGTAAAGAAGGAATCGGTTGTGGCCCTAAACCTGAAACCGGTCCTGTATCGGAACGCAAATTTTGGGCCCCTTGACCTGAAAGAGGTCCAGGTACACTTCCTGGGAGAGAGAGAGGCTGATTTGTTACAGGTGGAGTGGAGGTAGAGGGTGTCGGTGGCCTCAACTGAGAAGTTCCTGTCAGTGGGATAAGGGCAGAGAGAGATGAAATTACGTCGGCTGAAAGACCCTGTGGTAAGGCTTGCTGGGGATTGGAGACAGGGGGACCAGTTTGTGATGTAGAAAGAGGAGGATGTTGAGATTGCTGTGATTGGCTTGGAGTTTGAGTCAGGGCAGACGGGACAGGAATTTGGGCTGGAACAGGAACTAAACTTGGAGGCTGAGGAGGTACCGAGGAGGGAGGCTGTAATTGTGGGGGTGTACCTCTCACTGGAGAAAATGGTGGGCCTGAAGATGAAGAAACATGTGTATCGGGAAGGTTTGGAGGCTGTACGAGTTGAGAGGGAGGAGGAGGGAGAAGTTGAGGTTGTGCCGAAGGAGGATGTCCCATGCTCAAGGCAACACCAAAAAGGGCATCTCTTCGAGGGACTTTCAGCACTTGTTGTGAAAAGTCAGAAGGAGGTACCAGGAATAGTGTGGATCCATCAAGTAATTTAGCTACTCCTGCACGCCGTTTCTCCCCCAAGTATTGCACAAAATCCTCATAAGGAGGAATATCGGCATTTTCTGCAGGAACAAGAGCTACTACTCCAAAGTCTTGGGCCATGTTTATATGCTTTGCCAATACATCCAAGTCCGTTCGAGCGGTACAGTTAATAACCTCAGGTCTGTTGCAAAACATACACCAAAATATAAGCTACTGTAAGTCACCAAAAAAACGAAACAGTCACTTCATGCAACAATTTCCTGACGTTCTAAATTGAAAATAGCATACTCATGCAATCCACTTGTGATACCCACATGTGCCTTTCCTTCAAATAAGGAGATAGCATCATGGAGGTAGTGGAAATCTCAAGGCAAAACTTTATCCTTAACAAGTAGTGGCCAGTTAACTTGTAGAAAAAAAGAAATGTTAATAATCTATGCAAATTGATGCACTAAACAGGTTTGGTGTTTCTTTTTGAACTGATTTTGGCAAAGTTATCACTTTTGATTTACTGACATCGAATCAAAATCCCCGGCTTGAGTTAAAATAGGCTGAACAGAAAAACTGTGCATATTACACCCCTTTGTGGTTTGCAGACAGGCATCTCCTAAAGTGTAACATAAATAATAGCTTAACATTCACCCAACAAAGACAGTTGGTATATTGATCTAAGTTTAGTTTACTAAGTGTGTTCTGTTTATGTGTCATATCTCCACATGTACAACCAATAACAATACTGTACATGATGCATTTCTAAAGGCCCCTCTTCACCCCCAAAATTACTTATTCGAGTAAGTAATACTACTTACCATAGTAAGTAATATTACTTATTATTAATCCACATACAGAGATTGGCAACCCATTCACCAAAATGAAGCAAAAGATTACAGTCGACAAGTGCAGTAAAATAAATTTTTGAAAGCACACATCAGTCAAAAAAGAATGCTACCGGTCAAAAGTTACGGTATAAGTAAACAAAGTACAGTTTCGATAAAACTCACATAGCATTATCGATGCCCTTTCCAATAGCATATGCTCGAGCTCTGCAAATAAGTGTCCCTCCTTTTGCAAGTGAACCAACCCAAAGCCCAGGTGCCGATTCAGTGACAGGTCTCTCCGTTGAGGATCCAAACTGGGGACTCCCACTACGCCCAGACGGACCTGGTAATGGCTGCCTTGCACTTGTTTCCCCAGAAAGACTATTTCGAGATCCCAAAGCTGGAGGTTGTGATCCACGAAGACCTATTTCTGCGTGGAGAGGCCCACCTCCACTTCGTAGTGGAGGTACAGGTCCAGAAAGGGACCCAGAGAGAGGGACAGGGCGTTCACTTCCATGCTCAAATCCTCGTCGGACTCTATCAGAAGGGGCAAAAGGGACTCCATCATCAAAAGGCATATCCATAAATGAACCAAAACGTCTCCTCTTCACTTCTCTATCGCTATGACCCCGAAAGTTATCCTCCTCTCCCCCCGGCCCTTCCTGCCAGTCATCATAACCAGGATGTGTAACTCCTCGTGGACCTAATCCTCCTCGACTGATTGGAGGAGGTAAGAAATCTCCATCGTCGACACTAATTCCATCAGGTCCAAACCTTCTCGAACCTCCTCCGCCGCCTCCTCTCCCCATCGGCAATTCTCTTCTTGGTGGAAGTCGGTCCTGTGGGCTTACAGGCCTAAACGGCCCAGGCATTCCGATAACACGTTCATCAAAATTGTGACGAATAGAGGGAGGAGGTTCTCGATATCCTGGCTCATCACGAATAGAATCAGGATGACCGACAGGGAGAGACTTTGAAAATTTTATGTGTACACGAGGATCGTCAAATAGTTTACCACGTAATGCTTGTTTTGCTCTAGCGGCATCTTCCAACCGTGAGAATTGGACAAAAGCATAAGTTCTTCCTGGAAATGTTTTGATTCGAACAATTTCACCAAATGACCGAAACTCTCTATGTAAAATCTCTTCGTCTACATGAATGTACAATGGAAAGCCTATCCAAAGCACTTCGCTAGGATCACCTTCGTTTGCCTCAGTTCCTCCACCCTGATCACCGTACCAAAAGAAAAACACGACATGTTTTTTAGGGTTTCTTAGAACACCAAATTTGTGATCATTGTTAACATTAAATGATGCGTTTCCTAGTCTTTAAGAAAAACATGTCCACAATTCCCAAGAGCGTAGCAACCTTCTAAACTAATTTAAAATTTGGTTTATTCACATCTCCGTCTAAAGGGTACACTCTCTACAACCTAGAGTTGGAAAAGGTCAAAAGGGCTGTACTGCCCTTCCAAGCAACTCAGAAAATCTAAATGAGGCAGCTCTCTGAACATGTCAATACTCAGAAATTTCTTTATAAGCATTCAAAACACCACACCAAACACCAGTAATAACCTTTGACTGACATCGACAAAAGAAAACAAAACAAAATCATAACAAAATAGAAATAAAAACTGCAGAAAATTGCTAACCTCTAATGCTGGATGGTGTGTCCGATCTCTTTCACTGTCACGACGACGGCCAGAATCCCCTGGAGTTTGCGGATGTTCTTTTGACCTCTCTCTCTCGTCAAATGGAGGGCCGCGACCATCCTGCAAGGATCCACCCAGTTATAGACCACCCGTTTTTAGTTGTCATTCCATAAGCGTAAATTAAATTAAGAATAAAACCACAAATACAGGTCAAGCTGTGCCAAACCTTTCACAAAATTCAATAAAAAAGAGAACTCCAACTTACATCGCCATCTCTACAAGCAACAAAGATATAAAAAAATAGGTGAAACTGCCAGGCTCCATAAAATCACTACGTCAAGGAAGCATCTGTACATGAAAGCACACACTAACAGCAATCAACGGTGAACTTAAAAAAAAAAACGAAAAAAAACTGTGCAGTAGAAAATAATCCATGTTCAAGAAATCTCATTTGCCCCTCTTCTGAAAGCTGTGACAAGAAAGAAAAGCAAAGAACTACACAGTAGAACAAGAAAACTGTGTCCAGAAAAATGTGTTCAATTTCACCTTGGCCCCTCTGTATGCTGTACGGCCATACTCGACTCTCAAAGCCTCGTCTCCAAGAACCTTCCCATTTAGACCCTCAACTGCTGCCACGGCATCGTCTTGCTGGGCATAATCGACATGGGCACAATTTCGATCTCTTATAAAGCGAAAATCTTCAAGTCGGCCATAACGTTGAAATTCAGATTCCAACTGCTGTCGCGTCACACTTGGTGAGATTCCTCCTACCCAGAGGTGCTTACTGGGCCTCGCTTGCTGTTGCATTGAACAAAAAACAGAAAAGGTTACAAAAGAAGGAAGGAGAGAGGGGAAAGAAGGAAGGATCAGGAAAGAGGAAGTAGCAAAGCGAGGAAGTGCAAGAAATAGATACTCGATACACATACAGTATCTAAATTTTTTAGAAAATCAGTAAAATAAAACAGCAAATAACACTATTCAAACATCTACTGGGCAGAGCAACAGCAAGCACAATCACCAGTCAAGACAAAAAAAAATAGAAAATCTCATCAAAGCGAAACGAAAAAAAAAAAAAAAAACACTTACCCCTTTGGCAAACTCGATTCTGATAGGAAGACCGCCCTTGATAGTTATTCCTTGCAAAGCCCGCTTTGCGTCCGCGGCTTCGTCTATACTTCGGAAATTTACAAAAGCATAGTTTCTCAGTCCATATACTGTGGCACTCTCTACCCCTCCGTATTTCCCGAATCGCTCCATTAACATGTCGTCTGTTACGTCTGGTCCTACATTCCCCACCCAAAGGTGACGTGACGGAGCCGATGAGGCGTCTTCATCCCTAAACCGACTTTCACGATCTCGAGAGGGAGGCAAATCATGGGGAGGAGGAGGGCCATATCTTCGATCGTCCAATCGCATTCTATCTTCGGCTCGAGGGCCATGGTCAACAGGAAAAGTTCCCTTAAAAGGACCATCCTGAAACAATACATAACAAACATAAGACAAAAGTATCGACCAAATAGCAAAACATCCACAGGACATCAAAAGAAGAACAAAAACATAAAAGTTGTCAGGTCCAGATATTCAATTAATACACAAATGATAACAGAAAAAAAAACTATAACTGACAAAGAAAGGAGAAGAGGTATAATCAAGGGATAATAACGAAGGCAAAAGATGTGCAAAAAAAATAAAATAAGGGTTAATCAACAATGTTTAGTAATAAGAGCAAATCTTAAAATAGGCTTCTATATGAAATTTAAGCAGCTTATTGTTTCTTTTCTTCCTATCCATGTCTCATCTTTGTACGTGTCAACTTCCTTCTTCTATTCCGTCCCCCTTCCCTATTTTCTTCCCTTCAATCTCCCCCTCCTTGCGCCGTTTCTCCCTCTCCCAATAACCACACTAATCGCTCTCCTCTTCTCTCTCCCTCCCTCACTCTCGCACTCTTCTCCCTAACTCCCCAAACTATCCTTCTCTCCCTCTGGCACATGAAATCAACCATGTGGACATACAAAAGAAAAAAAAAACATAACTGCTTTATACGGAAAACAAAACCCTAATTTTCATTATTCAAGAATCTTTATCTTTTCCCTTTACGTGGGAGAAAAGCACTTACACCAAACACGCCTGCCATAGCGTTGTGACGTCCACTGTAGGCAAGCTCACGGCGGTCCTCAGGAAACATTGGCTCCGGTCTATAATCCATGTCTCTAAGAGACGCAGCCATGAAATAAAGGGAGAAAGAAAGTTGGAGAAAGAAAGTTGGAGAAAGCACACAGCTTATGTAGTTTGGTGATGGACAGATGGAGTCAAAAAGTGCACAGTCTCAGGTACGCGTGGCGCTCTGCAGCAGCATAGAAAGTACGTACTACATTCTGTATTGACGGCTCAGATTACATCTGACAGTAGGTCGACCAGTAACGTGAAACGACGGTACGGCGCTTGCGACAAGAAAATACGTTTTCCAGATCATGTTTCATTCTCCGTCAGCCACTCATATCTCTCCGAAGTCCGAATTTTCGAAACTCAATACTACACCTTGAATCGTTATTACTTATTAGCGTATAGAAATTATTAGTGTAAAGAAAAAATTAGCATCATTCATTATAATTTAGTGCCAGGAGACGTGGCAGGCTATGGTCCACTTCCTTAAATAGTGTAATTTATTATATTTAAGGTATCAATGTCAAAATTTTGGGGTGCCGATATAGCGTACATAAGGCTAATAACGATTCACGGTGTACTGTACAGTACACCGCGAATCGTAATTAGAGTAAATTACTCTAATTCGGTCGCTCGAAATTTCGACTCTATCACATGAAATAGAGTAGATGATTCTAATTTTTTCATTATTCTATTTAAGGTAAAGTTTAATTACCGTTTTTAATTCTAATATAGGTTCGTTTTAAATAGTGTGGAGTACGGACGACCTCCAACCGTGCAAAATTGTACTTTATTAAGTAAAAAAGTACAAATAATGATTTAATACAGGCCGTTATCATGTAACTGCGTTTTAACAAACCGTGTAGTGCAAACGTCATAGTGACGATAAACTGTACGTTTTGCCATATTCTGTACGAATACCTTATTTACAGTAGAGGATATTAGCGTGCCAAATTAGAGTACTTAGGGCATGGTTACATCAGGAGGTCTCTGTAATAGTACGGACAGCAAAATTTCTGTATTACAGAGGCCTCGGTTACATCGCGTATCGTCTGTAAATAAGATTTTACATACGTGTTCTGATTTGAGTGGTTCCACGTAAGTCGACGATCAAATCTCTAAAATCGCAAAGATTTGGAAACCGACCACTTTCGTGTGAAAATCCGTACTTGCGTATTTCGTACGTGTACTTCGCAAGTGTACCGCGTCAATGTACCTCAGAGATCTCCTTCACTCCGCTGACTTTCAGGAAAAAATCGTAATTCTTTTCGGCAAAAATTTTACGGTCACCTTATCCGAAGGCACGTGACTTTGGGGGAGTGTAAAAAATTTCATTTTTCA
>JBBHKE010001031.1:123505-141005 GCA_037447655.1 Zygnema cylindricum
TCCTCTCCGATTTCTCAGTGACTGCGACAAGTTTGAGAGTTGGAGAGAGAAGTTAGAGGTAGACTGCCTCGGCTTCTTTCTTTCTATTCAGACCTAGAAAATACTTAAAACCATTAATTTCTACAAAGGAGATGCGGTTTGCCTTTGCGTCTATTGTCGGGTCGACGTGAAATGGCATCGGAACCTTAAGACCCCTGCAAAAAAAAAAATCCGTACAGGATGGAAACAGACAAAACAAAACAAACTGTGTACTTCTCTTTGTCGTATTAAACAAAAACGAACAAAACATAGCGAATCGTGTGCATTTCCACGTAGCTTGAAATTGTTTGAAAATTTTCGAAAATTACGGCACGTGCGAATATATGTTCCTACCTAATTTTAAAACACATCGCGCATGTTTTTTAAACATAAGGTTGAAGTTGACGTTTTTTGTAGTCGAAGTGGGTCAAAAAACACAAGACAACAAATTTTCGTACATCCTAAGATTGAGGATGACGCAAATTGTACTCTACAAATTTGGTATTCCTTCGTACGGTCGGAACTTAGGCAGTACGGCGCTAAGTTTTACTGCAAAACGACAGAAAAAAACCCTTGCTTATGCACATGGGGACATACCCTAAATCATTTACTTTAATTGACGCTAATAGCGATTGGCGATGTACACCACGAATCGTAATTAGAGTAAATTACTCTAATTCGGTCGCTCGAAATTTCGACTCTATCACATGAAAGAGTAAATGATTATAATTTTTTCATTTTTCTTTTTAAGGTAAAGTTTAATTAGCGTTTTTAATTCTAATATAGGTTCGTTTTAAATAGTGTGGAGTACGGACGACCTCCAACCGTGCAAAATTGTACTTTATTAAGTAAAAAAGTACAAATAATGATTTAATACAGGCCGTTATCATGTAACTGCGTTTTAACAAACCGTGTAGTGCAAACGTCATAGTGACGATAAACTGTACGTTTTGCCATATTCTGTACGAATACCTTATTTACAGTAGAGGATATTAGCGTGCCAAATTAGAGTACTTAAATAAATTAGAGTAAAACTTCATAGTTGAAAAAGCTCTATCACATAAATTAGCGTTCATTACTCTAATTAATTTTTTTAGTTTTTGTACTCTAATTTTTTCATTACTCTAATTACGATTCGCGGTGTAGTGCAAACATTATATCCTATTCACTGCGCACTGCGCAGAAGTTACTAAATTTACAGCCATACGGTAATTCGAAGGTGCGACAACGTGTTGGAAACGCTATGCCTGTTATGCTCGTTTTATACGCGTATTTTAAGGCAATTTTTAGGAAGCATACACGCGTACTGGATGGAGTATCCGCATGTTCCACACCTTTTCGCATATTGAAACTATCCAAATGAGTAGACTGTTAGGGTAATCACATTATCGAAGACTCACCCTCATTTTCATTTTACTCACTTTTGTCTGCCTTTTTTCTTAAATATGTTGCTGTTTCCCCTTTTTAATCGTTTCCATCTATAAAAATGTTTTACCATCACACATTTGTAATTCAGGTCATTATTAATTTGTGGAGATTGCAGATTCACACACTATTTGGTGACCATTCCATCAAAGTTGTTAACATTGGTTTACACTGAACCAATACACAGCTGACACATGAGTTTTAATTGATGATTGTGTGACGCGATACTAGACCTACTTTTTAGTGTTGTTACCTTTACTTAAGGTGCCAATCGCGCTTCTGACCACTTCTGAAAAAATGCCGATGAACTTCATGACTACATGAAATGGTAGTCCTATCACCATTAGAGATGTTCGCCAAAGACCATAATCCCGCCAAAAGAATCCACACTTCCTACGGTCCTAGAACAAGCAGTTAAAAACAGGATAAACTAAATTTGTTATCAATAACACCCATACATACAATTTGCGTAGAAAGTGTAAAACTTGAAGCACTGATGCATTATTGCGGTGTATCCCTTTTGACAAGAGACAACATTAGGGGATTTTTAACATTGTACAAGGGGTACAATCCCCTTAACGTTGCGACATTGTATACAAAATTCCCCTTAACACGAAACGACAGTTTAAACAACAGCGAAAATCAATACCTCAAACAATACACATTTAAAGCAAATGGACTCCCTCCTTACTCTCAAACATTCCTCCTTATTGTTTTGCTAAAAAACAGAAAACCTAAAGAAAACCAGACCGAGGGACAAAATTTCTTCGCCACTCTACTATAAACCTGACTGATTGACTACGCCTGGACCTACGACTTTATATCCAGATTGTTTGTTTTTCACGTTTCTTTCTTAGCCTTCTTTTTCTTTTTGGGCGCCTCTTCCTCCTCTTCTGATTTTGGTTGCTCGGCCGTCTTTTTCTTTTTTTTCTTCGGTGGTTCCTCTGCTTCTACCTCGGGCTCCTCCGTTGCCTTTGACTTCTTCTTTTTCTTTGTGGGCTCCGTTGTTGCCGTTCCGTTAGTTTCTTCTGGTACGGCGACCTCACTATCCTCCGACTTTTTCGCCTTTTTCTTCTTCGGCTTCGGTTCTTCTGAAAATCAGTCAAGCCACGAGCTCACCACAAATTAGAAAAATATAATTTATAATGATAGTTATTTCCTATAATGTACTACTTCATAATTTATAAAACATCTTACATCTATTGGTACATTGAAAGTCCAGCTGTCTCCCTAAATTAGAATCGGCAAATTCAGAAATTGAATCTTGCCCAGCTATCGAGCGACCATTTAGCATAATTTACTCATGGTCACGTGTGAGAAAAAGAAGAGATAGAGCGATGGAGCTTAGGATGGGGAGGGAGAGGGAGGGAGAGGAAGAGGGAAAGGAGGGAGGTAGGTAGCTAGGAAAGGAGGGAGGGACGAGAGAGGGAGACAGAGGAGAGAGAGGAAGAAGAGAGAGAGGGAAGGAGGGAAGGAGGGACAGAAAAAAGAGCAATCATGTGCTTTTTGAAATAGAGATGCGCACCAACGCTAGAGATAAGTACTAGGTGAAGCAAACTGGCAATACTCTAGCGTCCATTTAAGGTTCAGAAAAAAAAACACTCCTGCTTGTGCCCATCGAAGTGCACTGCCCATCACTGTGTGTGTAAAGGTATCAATAATATAGAGAGATATGGCTGATATTTTAGGCCACTCCCTCAAATGGTGTCATTAACACTGTTTTATCATTTCCGGCCAAAGAATTCGCAACCAATTAGTGTCATCAATGCTAATTAATTAGCGCTGAGCAGTGTATGGTACATGCAACTGCCACACACCACGACCTCAAAATTTTCAAAAAAAATCCATATGGATGGGCTTTCTACAATGTAAGTCGAGGCTTATCCTGCTAAGAAGAGAGCATCTTTTTTAGACTGGGAGCCATGCAACTAACAAGGAGAGGCTCCATGGACTGAGTATTTTGTACAGGGTTTTCAGAGTTATTAGGGCTTTTTTGAGAATTTTTAGGGTTGGAAATTTAAGTTTTCATCCATTTACGCACTGGTTCATAGAAAAACATCAGTAGGGAGACATTGACGCCCATCCAAGCAAACAAATACCAACCAATCATAATCATTATCACCGTTGTTTTTTTTAATGCTGTCTTGGATAAACAAAATATTGAACTCGAAGTGAAATAAATTCTCAAGCCCAACAACTTGTCGAAAGTGGGTCTTCCCCAAAAATATTTCCTTCAATAGTGGCTGTTACGCGGAAAACAAGTAGACTGAGAACTGATGAGCATGGATAGGGAAGAAAGAATCCTTACCTGGGACATCAACTTCCATAATATCTGCCGCAGAAGTACCCAGTGAGTCGATTACGGATTTCATTGCATCCACATTTTTCCGAGGAGCTACACCTTTGTCATAAAATTGTAACCTCTCCTCCACTTGACTTTTCATCATCTCACCAAATGCAGGAGTGTTAACCTCTGTTCCCTCCCAGGGGCCAATAATTGTGTCAATTACTAAATTCAAAACATCTTTCCTAACAATTATTAAGCTCATGAATGAATGTAGACTGGAAAAGGATATAGGAACACACCAGAGAAACAGTCGATTCGGGAAGCGATTGAACATTTGTTAGCAAGATAGCGTGAAATTCGGCCTTTGTTTTTTGCTGAGGCACGGCCAATAAAGGATGAGTGGAAAATAAGCCCATATTTAGGGGTATTTCCTTTGGTCTTCAGTGCTCTATCCACCACAGACAAGTAAAAACCATACATTAGCTCCAATTATTCTCACAGCCGGAACCCAAAGTGTAGTGCAATGATTGACGTGCATACTTGTGTAGCTTCACTATACTTTCCATCACTATAAGAGTTGGTAAATTATTAAAGTTGAAGGCGACTTGGTATTCAATACACTAATGTATGTTTAGACACAAAGCCCTCTCTAGGCCACTTAATAAATAAGTGTTATTAACACTTTTGTATGATGTTGGATTAAAAAACACAGACTCCAATTAGATTCATTGACTCTAATCCCTTCGGGCAGTGAACTGTACCAAAACATTAGCCATTGTCAGAAAAGGTATATCCCTTCACACACCTGAAAAGAGCCTTTTCTGCTCCCAAAATCTGAACAGTCGAGGCTGGATATTTTGCAAGATTGGTGAGACTACCGGCATGAGCGATAAGTCGAGCACCAACCATTTCTCCAATAAGAGCCGCTAGATTGGGGGCCACATCGGACATTTTGGATACAAGATACGAATGAAGGTTCCTCCGATACTCAACAAGGTCAATAACACGTTGTGCAAACATCTCTATGTTGATAAGATCCACCTCGGATATATCCTGTCCTGCACCCTACGGCAGCCCAAACAGTATGTGCTGCCATGTGAGACTGCCAGTTACGGAGTTTTCTTTCAGGTTTGTAGCAGAACTAAAGGTTCTAAACTGCAGAATTACAATGCATTTGTAATGTCTATCAATTGCTCACAAACCGAAATTAATTTGCAACTGCCATGTGAGACAGCAAGTTTGCCACTGTGTTTTAGGGTTTTTAGCAGAAAAAAAGATTGTAAGAAACAAAATAATAGTGCAAAGGTAATGTCGATCGTTTGCTTCATACACCAAAATAAATTTGCAATCACAAACAACAATAAACTGAAGTTGAGCACGTGGAAGATTGATGCCCACCCATGGATGCTTTGGCCGCCTCAATCACTTCTTTAGCTTTGTCCTCTTCTCCGAGAAGCTCAGTCAGTTCATCAAGAGCACTATCTGTCAGCTTTGACTTATCCTTAATAAAGTTGGCAGCTTTTGCATACAAATAATTGTCATTCACAATTCTTACTAACTCTGGAAAATGCCATGAGTACCATTCTCTGCACATTGGCGAAACAAAAAATTGTCATTTCCCCTACACAAATAACAGACAAAACCAGAGTATCCATAAAGACAGCATAAGGATACAACAAATAAGGGATCTTACATCAGAAGTCACCAAACAAATTTTCAATACACTAATCCTAATGAGAATCAAAACTCTACGCTGTGAAACACATTCATGGCCGATTTTAAGCTAAACATCTCGCAATGGAAGGTCCAGGATCATGTTAGCAATGAAAGGCAGAAGAACATACCTGACTCGCATACAAAAAGTATTGACGTCTTTGTCAAGTGTATCAAGCAGACTGATACTCTGAATGATCATATTATCCACACGATTCACATTGAATTTTACTTTAGACCGACTGTAACTGTGTCCGAGACCAAGCTGAGCCTTTTGCAGATCTGCCTCCTGCACCGTCCCTCGCCCGTAATCTCTAACAGTTTAATACACAATATTCCCATGGCAATGATGGACGTTAAGTGCTAATAAGATGATAAAACAAGCTGGGAGCTAAAATTTGAGGGAGAAAACACATTTCATTTGTCACCTCCCTAAGGACCGACATAAATATGTGAACAGCAGTACAGCATCACACACAGGGTCTTCAATTTGAGGAAGTTTTTCCATTTTTCCAGCATGATACTACACAGTTGCTTCATAAACGTAAACCGAAAATTAAAAACACAAGCGGAAAGCTTAGAGACCATAAACGATTCAAAAACTGGGTAATAATTTTAAACCAGCAATAATGCTACCGCAACAAGAGACACATATCTTTGATTGACGGATGTTTTTAATCACTTTTGGTACCATTTGTGAGATATCATTTGAAAAACAGTTAAAACCATTAAACCAATAATAGCTTGCTAAAATAAAATGATCAGATAGCCGTACGATAGATAAAACATGGAGCAAGAAGTATGCGGAGTTCTCCAGAATTATGCAAATCTCAAAGAAAACTAAGTTATACACAAGGGAACTAGGCAACAATAGACCTTAGAATCCTTTGGTAATGAAGGTGAATGCCTCTTTAAAACAACAACAGACCTTAAAATCTTGAAAGAAGCAGTGGTAATACAGACGACAAAATACAGACCTTAAAATCCTTCAAAAAGCGGTGGTAATGAAGACGAATGCCTCTTAAGAACTCCAGGATAAAGTCATTGCTCTGACAGGGGAAGTTTGTCGCCTCCTGAATGGCAGATCCCAGTTTAGGCTCCGCGGTTCCCACACTGAATTTTGGCTTCTTTCCAGCCTTTACTTTTGGCAGATTAAGCTCCAAAAAAGTCTGAAGCTCTGATGTTAATATGCCTGCATTGCACAAAAACATTCACATCATCCCTACGACTGTTAATCCAACCGAAAGAACACAATATTTGAACCACATGTCATAAAAAAATTCACAACATCAACTCAACAGTTAATAAACGACCTACCGTGATTGTAGTTCAGAGGTTGCAAAAACGCATGGAAACTCTATATCACCTCGTATTGCACGCGTGTACCAGTTTCTGGGTAAAACGAGGGTAGTATGGGGCAACCACATATAGCGTTTTCCTACCTTTTAGTATATTAGAACTATTGGAACCACACTCAAATTTATTTTCTTCTGCCAGGCTATTTGTGCAAACTATTTTTTTCCGAAATGAACAGAATCAAAAACATTTTGTCATAATTTGAAGCATTTTAAAAATGGAATACATGTAAATATAACTGAAGCAAAAGAGTAATACAAAAAAAACCTGCATATAAGTACGAATGAAGTCCATCTTTAGTACAAGGAAATAGAAATTAAAAACCCTGTAATATAAGCAATGTGTACACTTAAAAAAGGTACGAAGAAGACAAAAAGCACTAGTGAAATACACTCAAAAGTACAATACTTTATCATGCTTTTTGTGCTTTCCAGCACTACGAAGCTGAACCGAATTTTTTTCTTTTGTTTTGAACTGTAATAAAATACGGCTAACGTTCAATTTTTTTTATCATTTTTACCACCTTTTCTGTATTTTTTTGGGATTTCAATTTCTCCTAAAATATACACTACACACTCCACGAAATGCCACGTAGGGTATGGGGTAACCACATATAGCATTTCCAATTGTTTTTGCACAATTTAACTATTGTTTTTGCACATTTGAACTATGTTATTAACAAAGGGATAAAAAAATCAGATAAGGTCAAGCCTACCAGCACACTGTAACATACTCCACTTCCAGAAAACCAGAATTAGGGCTTTCCATCACGCACAATTCCCAGCCAGGCTAAGTGTTCATTAAGCGATGAAAAATGAATGATCAGGAAAGGTTTTGTGAAGTCTTAGTGAGGGGAAAAGGTCATACCTTCCGAAACGGCATTGCACTGCTCCAAAGCATCGGCAGCTGAACCGAAAGGTTTGAATGCTGTCAACTTAACAACCTTTCCAAACCTTTCCAAGTCTGTAATGGAGGCTTGGACAGCATCGGAACTACGGCCAATCTCGTCCAAACCAGTCACTTCAAAAAGACTGTATCCAGATGCTGCCTCGAACAGAATATACAAAGCCTGGAGCCATAACTCCCAGGCCACATTCACATTTAGACGCAGTCCATAAAACCATTTTCCTCATTAAACCTTCCAAAATAACACAAGCTTTACTTATAATCAATTCAAAATATGAGAGGCAGCCCAAGAAACCCTTCTAGCATACTGAGAATCAGTCCAGAAAACCGTTCCTCATTAAACCCTTCTTCCTTACTAAACCTTCGAAAAAAGCACAAGCTGTAACAGCTTCCTTACTTACAATCGATTCTCCTTCCATGCAGAAAATTCTATATCCAAAGCGGCCTTAAAAAAAAAGTACAAAATACAAAAAGCCACGATAAACAGAAGAGAGACGAACAAACAGGACATAACTACACTCTTCTTGCAACATATAAACAGCAACCGTTCAACAAATATAAACAAGAGAAAACGACCGTATAGCCGTACTGAGTAGGAGTGAAAGAAAAAATCACAGAATCGAGTCTTACCATGGCAGCAGTACACACGCTCTCTCTGCAGTGAAGCAGAGAATGAAAAGGAAACAGCAGTGGCAGAACCACAACTTTTAAGACTTAGCGACTTGGCGGCCGTATTCAATCTTCACTTTTTCAGAATTGATAGGATCAGCACCGTCGCCCTAATTGTGTCGCATTTTTGCTACCGTTTATAATGTAGATTTGCAGAACTTACCGTACTCTGTCGCACCGTTCTAACTCATGCGTACTGAAATACCAAATTCGACCGAGTACAAAATTTTAATTGCACCGTACAGTACAGTATTTTAGTTGCAGGACGGATGACCGTATCTCGAAACCGTATGGTAAGATCGTTGCACCGTACCGTATGCGGAAGCCCACCACCATAACAACTCCCTTTCATGTACCTTATACGGTAATGTACTGATACGGTACACCGTGTATCGCTATTAGTGCTAATGTTTTTTTTGCCACTTAAAACATCTTTTCTCCGTACACAATTGTCCGATTTTCACTTTGAGACCCCCAATCGGAAGCTGAGAATCCTACTTTTCAATCGCAGCCGTCAGATCCACAATCCGACATGTGTGTACGGAGAAAATATGTTTTAAGTGGGAAAAAAAACATCAACACTAATAGCGATAAATGGTTTACAGTACAGTAGACCGAGTATCGCTATTAGTGTTTATGTTTTTTCGTCTCTTAAAACATATTTTCTCTGTACACACTTGCTGGGTTGTAGATCTGACGGTTGCGATTGAAAGGTAGGATTCTAAGCTTCTGGTTGGCGGTCTCAAATTGAAAATCGGAGAGATGTGTACGGAGAAAATATGTTTTAAGTGGCAAAAAAAATTATTAACATAATAATAGCGATACAAGGTGTACTGCACTGAATCTTGCAACTTTTTGGCCCTCCGGGGTGCCGAAGACGTCCGCGACCGCTCGTTCAGGGTTTATTTTTTCTGTTTTTGTTTTTTTTTTATTAAAAAAACAACCCAAACCCCAAAAACCCTATTTCTCGTACCCGATCCCAAGAGGTGTCGAATGTCGGCGCGAGGTGCCGCGAGGTGCCGAAGGTCCCACACTTGTATGGGGGCTTGTTCGATACCCTTGCTGAACTGTAATGTTTTCAAAACAAAAAGGTACCTAATCGTTATTAGCGTTAATAATATTTTCGCCACATCTCTTCTCCGTACACATTTGTCCAATTTTCAATTTAAGACCGCCAATCCAAAGCTGGGAATCTCACCTTTCAATCGCCACCGCCAGATCCACAATCCGACAAATGTGTACGGAGAAAAAACGTTTTAAGTGGCCAAAAAAACATTAAACCTAAAAGCGATACACAGTGTACACCGTGAATCGCTATTAGCGTGTTGGTCGCTAATTGAGGTACCCTGTTTTTTTCGGCAAATTCTCAAATAGAATTAGACATTCTAAATGTTCCTACACGTTATTTGAGGTGTTCCATAAAATAGGATTCATGACTCTAACATAGTGCCATCGTAAATAGTATGGTGTACGGTCTGTCATAGACGTACTTTTTGTACTCTTCAAGTAGAAAGTACAGAAAGATATTCACGCCGTCGAAGGAGTCGCGCTAACATAATTGCGGTAAATATTTTCCGGCATTCGCGGATGTCAAAAACGCGATGCGTACGATTTGAACAATTTCGTACATGCACATATTTTAGTGTGGAGATATTCTGCACCGAAAATTTTTACAAAGCAGTTTGCAAATTAGAGTGTACGAAAAATTAGAATAAAAATTATTTCAAAAAAAAACTACATTCCCAATTAGCGTAAATAACGCTAATTGTTTCATTACGCTATCTATTTCATTACGCTAATAGCGATTCACGGTGTAGTTTCCATTTTCTAGGCTAGAAAAAGAAAGCTCCTGAACTTGTCTGTAACTTAGGAGTGCTTCACGAGAAATTAAAATTTCCTTTAGCAGACATTTTTCCCAAATCTAGAATCTATGGACAGTCTTTACAGACTTGCCAATTTTAGGGTTGTCCTATAATCTTGCAGTTTGTCTGAGTTTTTCTTTTAGTAAGAATTGAAGCCATGGCAAACAAAAGCTCCTTGCTTGATGATGCTTTAGGGAGAATAAGCCCCACCTCTATGCCAGGTGGCGTTTTCCTAGTGGTCCAAGACTCCCCCGATGTAGCGGAGCATTTTTACTTAGTCACTTTATGCGCCCCTTGGCACTCCTCGTTAACAGAGTTTATTTCTAACAAATCTGCAACGCAACATTATGTTACGTAAATGGTGCAGGTGGAGTTTCTCTCTCCCTGGGTTACATTGGTAGGTTTGGAAGTTGTTCCCTCCTCTATCTCCCTCCCTCTCACCTCCCTCTCTCCCACTCTGCCTCCCTCCCTCTCTCCCCTCTCCTCCTCTGCCTCCCGCCTCCCTCCCACCTCTCCCTCTCACTCTTCTCTCCCTCCCCCTCCCTCTCCCTCGCCTCGCCCCTCTTCCCCCCCCCCCCCTTACCCCTCCCTCCTCTCCCCCCTTTATTTCTATTGCTTTTGTTTCATCTTAACACCGCATAATTTACTATTATAATATCATTGATACAATGTTGGGTATGTTTTGCTGACGTCATGGTTTATTATCTCCTATTCATTTCTCGAGGTTCTCCTTCAATTTTGTCGGTTGTCCCTCAAGCTCCTCTCTCCTTAATAATGTTTTTCAAGTTTCAAATTTATGCTTATACCCATGGTTATTGTTGTTTTTTTTTACTTTTCCTCGCCCATTAAAACACATTTGAACCATAGTTAAAAAGTGTGAAAACTCTTGGAAACACCATTTCTCGTCCCCCCATGTTATATGGTGGTGACACGTGTTTTTTACGTATAGTACCAATAGTTCGGATAGTGTATGGTAATTACCTAGTGTTTTCTCCCTACTTCTCTTTTTCGCACGTTAATTTTTTTTTTGTACATTAAAACTACTTTTTTCGCACTGTAGAACTACTTATCGCACATTAGTACTTTTTTGCACATAATAACTACTTTTTTCGCACATTAAAACTACTTTTTGGCACTTCAAAACTATAGTTTGAAGCACACGGAGCTATACCATTTGCAGGACATGCAATTACAACCCTAATTCAGTACATTGATGGACATGGTCAGGAAAATTTGTCAATTGTTCGGACAAATCTTAAGAATCTTAAACGAGAACGTGTATTTTCTTTAAAATTTCAGTGCGAGCAATCAACTGTCTAATAAAAGTAGGAATTCATACTGTTACATGATCTCTTAGTTATGCTCAACAAGATTTGTTTCAGATAAAAACTTGGTGAATAATCTGTAGTTTACCCTGTAGTTCATCTGTTTGTCTATTTTCGTGGAGATTTTTGAGTAACAATTGGTTTGTTTTTCTTTGGATTCCTATTGTTTGGTGGCAGGGCAGGGCTACAACCTTCCTGCTCTTCAACAAGCCGGCCGGTTTATATTCATGGATGTCCACTCGGAACTTAGTAAAATTTCTCCACAAACACATTCTGAAACGCACCGTTTAACACCTGAATCAGCTCGATTACATGAAAGATTTTCCGAAAGAGTTTCATTAGGCGGTACACCAGGCAGTGGAGCTCCACTAAACACTCCAGAGTCAAGGCCCCAGTATAGTGGAAACGAGAGTTTTTCCGAAGGACGTTTGACGATTGCTCAAAAATCTTCGACGGGACACTTGAGTGGGAATAAAGGACATGGGACATCTGGGATCAGTAGAGAAACTAAAGCAGATATCCTGTCAGTTTTGTACAGGATACTAAAACAGAATCTCTTACGGCCATGGAGAAATCCTCAAGGATCCAATGAGTCCGAGGAGGGAGGAGTGACCTTCATTATGGTTGACGATGCTTCGCTGTTGGAGATTGTGACAGGTGGCAGCTGGTCGGCAGTTTTGGATTTTTTTACATACTGTCAAGCTCTTCGAATAGACGGAGAGGTTTGTGTTTCATTGCATTGGGATGGGGATGGGAATGGGAATGGGAATGGGAACGGGAACTAGAAGAAGAAGTTTTTGGCGTATTCTAATGGCATCAGGAAAACGTGTGTGATATATTTATAGTGCATTGCCACAATAACAAAGTTTATGAAAAAACTTGATTTTTGCTGATTGTCAGTTTCAATAAGGCACCTTTTCTTTCGGATTACCGAAGGAGGCAGGTTTACATACTCTTTTCTGGACATGTTTGTTTAGTTCACACTCGTTATCTGTTTTTGGGTTGATGATTAACCACTGCGAACTGAAAAAGCATTTATTTGTCAGATTTTTTATGTTATGAAGTAAAATAACTTTAATATACGGTGGAGAAATCGACAAACTGCATTTGAGAGTTATGTGCCAATCTCATATATAATCTCATATGTCTCAAAGTCTCTTTTATCTAAATTTTCTGAGGTTTCTTCAGGATTGGGATATTATTTGTTTGGGGCCCTACTTTTTTTTTTTTTGAAGTTATGGATCATTCACTGACTTCATGCCTACGACTTGGACTCTCCTTGATTCGAGAATCAATCTTTCGGCATGCGGTGATTGTCTCAGCACTCCCTCTCTCCCTACTTCCCTCCCTCTCTCCCTACTCCCCCTTTCCCTACTCCCCCTCGCCCTACTCCCACTACTCCCCTTACTCCCCCTCTCGCCTCTTCCTCTCCAGCAAATCTTTTAGGGTTTAATCGTTTTTTCTTATGTCATACTTTTCAGAGATGTGCTTTAGCGGTTTTGGTCCATGATGATATCGAGGATGAGGAGGAGCCTTCTCTCTTACGAGGTCTTCTTCATAGGGCAGATCTTGTGACGGTCGTCGCACCTTTGGACAGTGGTACGGCTCCAGATGTACATGGACAGGTCAGTATTCTCAAGAGAGGCAAAAAAAGATAGTGAACTGATCTTGACTATATAGAATATAGATTATTGAATATATTGATATTGATTCGTGAGAGTAAAGTGGAATATTTGAGAGGAAAGAATGTTGAACACACGGGTTAGGAAGGTTGGTTTTTGGTGAGAGTATCTTTGTTTTTTCAAGAGTAAGGAATTGGTGAGAGAAACTTTTCTTATCTGAGAAGAAAGAATGTTGAACCGACGGGCTAGGAAGGCTGGTTTTTGGTGAGAGTATTTTTGCTTATTTGAGAGGAAAGAACGGTAAAGTGATGGATAAGAAGATTGTTTTGGTGAGAGTATCTTTTCTTATCTGAGAAGGAAAGGATGTCGAATCGATGAGTTAGGATGATTGGTTTTGGTGAGGTTATTTTTCTTATTTGAAGGGTGAGAGTGCTGAACCAATGAGTTTCGGTTTCTACGTGTAGGTATCAGTTGTACATCAAACGGCACGGTTCCGTTCAACAGGAGTCACATGTTCATTAGATAGTGGTTGGGCTGCGACCTCCCAACTCCATTTCCGGATCTCAGAAGGCTCTGTTTCGTACTTTCGTCCGGGAACTCACGTATTATAGTTGTGACATTTTTGAGAGACGATTAATTGGGATTGGTGTTTTTGGGAGACGAGGATCGGGAATTGACGTTTTTTGAGAATCAGGAATTGTGGTTTCGAGAGATGGCAAAGCGGGAATTTGTTTTTTTGGGTGATGATATTCGGGAATTGACGTTTTTTAAGAAACAATAAATCGGGAGTTGATGGTTTGGAGAGGCGATAAAGTGGGAATTGATGTTTTTTGAGAACGTTAATTCCAGTAGAGCTGGAATTCATGGATCGTCTGAAACTGAAAAGGTACAGGAAAACTGAAAAGTTACGACAATCATGCCTGTCTGCCCGTTTTCGGATGAGCAATTTTTATATAGCGGTATGACTCTGGGTATTGCTTGAATATGTACTTTTGAGCTTGTGGATTAAATGTACTCGGAGAGGACACAAAGTTCTGTATAAGACCGTCCAGCTATCGAGTCTGAAGTTAGGTGACCACAAGGCTATGGACTTATTGATATTAAAGCAATAGATGGTCTTTGAAGTTCCACTTTTGGAGGTTTCTTCACGGTTGGTTTTCCTTAGTACGAGTTGGACAAGTCTTGATATAGGTGAATCGAAGGAAGAAATTATTGATAATAATGCAATATATGACTGTTAACGTTCCATTTTTGGAGTTCTCTTCGAGGTTGGCTTTTTACAGTGCATTGGATTGGATACTGCCAACGTTGTAACTTATTTTTTTGCAATGATCTTGGGATGACCATGACTAAATAGATAAATGTGTCTCTGAAGATAAAATGACATTTGATATCATTGAAACCTCGGATGTGTTAAGTAATACTGGAACCAAGAACTTGGAAAACCGCAGAGCTTCGACAACTTGAGGATGGTTGAGAATATTGTGCACATGAAAAAGTAACCTTAAAAATAAAATCAGCGGTCGAAAATTTCTTTGCTCTGAATGCAACAATTCACCACATTGTTTACCGTGCATGGGTGTGGTGTAATTTTGCATAAATGTTATAACACTAAATTCTTTTTTTTAGCAGTTTACATAAACAACTAATATCTGAAGGAACTTTTTATCAACCCTGTAATGGCAAATACCAGGGTAGATCATTAATCAAAGATATCACGAGGAAATATACCAGTGTCTCCGTCGTTAGAAGATCCTCCATCAAATCTTTTTATCTCCATTTTTTGGTTTTTCATGCAAGTTAATCGTGATGATTGCGGCAAAGATGATAAACTAAAGGCAAAAGACTACATGATTTTTCCATGAGCCGTGGTGAAGTTGCAATAAAGCAAGTGCTTTATCAGATTGTTTTTCATTACATAGAATCTGTTGTGTTGCCAAATGGACAATTCGCGTTATTTGGAATAAAGATATAAAAAAAGCCTCCGTTTTAGTTAACAATATTGCCTATTTGAGTTTAGGGCTTAATTAATTTTCTATTCCCTGTTGCCTCTTAACTCTCTGCCTCCATAATATACATTGCACTACTGAAAGGAGATTAAAGAGTAATGAAAATATTTTAGAATGCTTCTTTCGATTCTTGATAATTGGAAAAAGACATGCAACAGATATCCATTTTTGTCCTTTACTGTGTTTTCTATTATTATTATTATAATTATTACTATTACTGTTTGCTTTTAGGAACCACTATTTTTACATGTGATTAGTTATTGATGCATAGTTTGAGAGGTGGTTTGTGGTCCAACGATTCAAATTCAAAAACGTCCAATTATCCTCGATTATTATTACTTTTTTTTATTCTTTTGTCTTATCATGGTAGTGTTGCAATGTAAACATACGGAAACACCTCCTCATAACAAGAAGTATGTGTTTATACTTTGTCGTCTCCAAAATTTTATTTCATAGAAAAAGAAAATTGATGACAAATTACATGTTTTTTACGTCCAATATTGTTTTGCTAGCACGTTAGCACTCTCGTATTACCGCATACGAATCAAGATGATAACGGAAACGTTGGAATATATTGGGTACACAATAAATAATACGTCACGAAACAGATCGATATATTCAAAAATATCGATATTTTTTGATCGGCAAGACAGTTGATGCGGTATGCATCTCTAGTTCACAAGTTACTTTGTCATGAAAATTGCTAAGGACCCGAAATTTGTCGGCCGACCTCTTGAACGTTTTGATATACATACATGGGTTTAAATATATATTTTTATTTTTTATATATAAATTATTATAAATAACATTTTCCTTGGAATGAAGAGTCCGCCATCAATTAGATAAAGTGATAAGGGGATTTAGAGGCGCATAAACAAAGATTTATGATTTAAATATCTTTATTATTTGTAAATTTTGGTTTTGTCCTCCTTATCAAATCTGATGAACATCACCGAGGACCCCAAAAAACCCGATTATCAAATACTAGGATTTGAGTTGGATATGACTTGATTGTCTTGACACGTGAAAAACATATTTAAATATAAAAAATATTTTTCAATTTTGAACTTGCGAATGATTGGAAGTACGAAAATATTGTTAGAAATACTAAGTACAATAGCTTTCGTGACATGATTTTCGTCAAGTTTTGTTTCGCTATATTTTTTCCTTTTCCTCCCTTTTTTAGAGATAGAGATGTTGGTTTACCTTCTTCCTTAAAGCTCAACCAGCTACCATTACAATACCTCCATAAAACTCATGAGGTTGGGAGGGAGGGAGGGAGGGAGAGAGGGAGGGAATGAGAGAGAGGGAGGGAGGGAGGGAGGGAGGGAGGGGGAGAGAGCGGAGGGAGAGAGAGAGGGAGGGAGGGAGGGAGAGAGGGAAGGAGGGAGGGAGGGAGGGAGGGACGGAGGAGGAGGGAGGGAGGGAGGAGGAGGGAGGGAGGGATGGAGGGCGTAAAATCGTGATTAACCGCTTGCTTATTACAACTCTTTTTTGTCGTACCACTCCAGAAAAATGTTACTGTCGAGTAAAAATGAGCTTGCCTTTTGATGGCCCCCACCCCCATATGCCTGCAAGCTCCAAGACCGTAAAATGTGAATTGCTTCAGTTTCAAAAACGAGTAAAGGTACTTTTATGGATAATTTGCTCATAGTTTAAGTTTTAAGTAACTAAAGTTGAGCTTGTGTTCGTTGGTCCATCAATTTAGACTTGTTTCCGTTTGCTCCCTCTCCCTCGCCCTCTCCCTATCTCTCTACCTCTCCCGCTCCCTCTACCTCTCCCGCTCCCTCTCCCTCTCCCTCTCTCCCCTCCCCCACTCCCTCTCCTTCTCCCATTTCCTCTCCCTCTCCCTCACTGTTGACAGTGCTAACTCTTCTAAGCATTTTGAGCCTTTGTCAGTAGTCTTAATCAACTTTTGTTTCTTTATTTCCATTTGAGACAAACTATTGCTCACATGGGAAAAAAAGACTAACTATATTTAATTATTGGATTCAAAAACTATTTTATTTTTCCTAGTGAACTTTAGACTCATAATCAATTGAAGAACTAACAAAAAAATGCAATTTCATAAATACACATCAACACCCTTCAAGAAAAAGCTTCTCTTGCTCCCATCGACAACTCATAGCCGTAAATTTTGTCCATTAGATCACAACAACTAGGGAGGGAAGAGGGAGGGAAGAGGGAGGGAGGAAAAGTACCAGTACTACCAGACCTCCTACAATTTGACTCTACTTTTCATGACAATTTTTTAATCACCAATATGGTGATCAGGTTCATTCGGTAAATTAATTACCTTTGAAATTTC
>JBBHKE010001031.1:142852-161388 GCA_037447655.1 Zygnema cylindricum
ACTTTTTTTTTTTTTGATTGTCTTAATGGTTGTTTGTTTGTGCGTTTGTGGTAAGTTGTTTGCGTGAAATCTTCTTTATTTTTGTGTGCAATCATATAGTTTATTCATTTAGTAATGGTAAAACCGACGTACGTCTCAGTATCAAGACCTAGTGGTGCGTTTGTTTAATGGTGTTTGGGTGTTTGTTTGTTGGTAATTCTGTTAGTTTTTTTTTTTTTCAATTACTTAAGTGTGTTTTGATTGCGTTTGCATTTCTTCGAGCTTCGGTGCATGTTTGTGTTACTGTTTGCTTTTCTTTTTATTATTTTTATTTCATTGTATTTTTTTGTTTCGTTTTTTTTAGTTTTGCTTTTGCATTTGCATTCGCGTTACTGTTAGTACTTCATTTGTTTTCAAAAATCGGACAATAAAATTTCATGATAATTATGAGATGATAATCAAAAGGGATGTCAGGAAAAAAAAACAATCCTCAACCCTGCTGCTGTTACAACATTTTGACCAATGTTTTGATTATGTTCTACAATGCGAAAAAAAAAATTGAATAAATATATCACTCTCACCTCTCTGCTTTTCTAGCAAGGGAGTCTGCAAATCCCGACGGTCCTGCGAAATCCAATAGGTAAAATATCCCTATGTTTTCCGTATCCAAGTCTTCTACCCTGTGAATATATCGAAACAAAAACCTACTAACGAAATCAGTTACTCTAGCTTAACAAAATCTCAGAAAACTGTAAAAACGGAACTCAAGTTGTCCTCCTTCACTTGTTAAAATATGCCCTTACTGCTTAGGGGAATACACTGCATTTGGTGTAAACTTAACCCTGAAGCTTAAAGCTTTCTGATAGCAATATGCTGCAAGATTTGCATACTGATATCACTCTTAACAAAAAGTCACTGGCAGCAAAACAAATGTTGTCTCTTTATCACTTGGCGAAAAACATGTCCTTACCGCTTAGGAGAAGTCCTTACCGCTTAGGAGAATACACTGTATTTGGTATAAATTTTACACTAAGGCCCAAAGCTTTATGATAACAATGTGCTGCAAGAGCTGCAAAAGCTCCATCAGGACAAGGGTAATGGTACATCACTGCAGCAGTTTTGACTAATACTGTGGAAGGTAAAGCCATGGCGGAAATTCTCCGTTTCTCTAACTTGCCTATCTTTAAAAGAGTTAACAACACTTATTTGGTAGTGACTTTTTGGCCGAAAATCATAAAATAGAGGTTACAACACTATTTGAGGGAGTGGATTACAATCTGCCACGTCTCCTAGCACTAAATTAGTGCAAATTTTAAATTATAATTTCGCATTAACCCTAACAAACCCTTCACGCTGAATAACAATGGGCATTGTACGGAACAAAGGAGAGACTGTGACAGTACGGACGGAAAGAGACTGCAAATCTTGTAGAAATAATGTGGAAACGCAAATCGGATCATAAGAGTAAATTTTGAATAGGAGTCGAGAGTTTAAATTCTCTGTTAGTTGAGTTCAGAGTTTTATCTTCTGTAAGATTGAGAAAAATAAAGAGAAATAATGATTATGATTTAGATGCGTGACTTTTGTAACGTTTTGTGTCTTTCTAATCCCTTTTCTACATCTTTGGTTGAATGTAACATACAATTAATTATACAATAGATAAAAAAGCTTCTTGGTTTCTTGACAAGGTTCTAGTTTGAAGCGGCTATAATTCTTCACAATCTTGTTAAGTATATAATTAGACTTTATTAAGAAAGAGTGGTAAACCATCTGAGTACATGGGAACAAAAAGTAAAAGACAAAGACGAAACTGGAAAAAAAAGAATGCAGGTGGAAGCAACTAAGAGGGAAAATAAGGAGAAAGAAACTAACAACAAAAGAAATTGAAAGGAACAACAAGCACAAAAGCAACAATGTGTTTCGCCTTTCTTTTTCTCATTTACATGTCTATCTCATTTTCTTCTCAAACTCGTTCACGTTTTCCTTGCTTTCTTTTTTGAAAGTAATCAAAGCGACTTGTTTGATTGCAATTTTCATGGAATCCCCATCACTCAAATGTGCCCTTGAGGTTCCCTTTGTTAAATTTTTGACTCACACTAATATTGGTTGCCATTGGCATTATGACAAATTCTTACCAATCACTTTGTTTATAAGAAATAAACGCTTTTCACGCTTTGCATTTATTGTTGAATCTTGGCTTTTTTGTCACACTCGTTTCATCTTTTTCCTTAAAAGAGCTTTCCATGGACACTCAAAAAACTAAATGTGGTGACCACTTTCAAAATTTAAAATTTTATTACATGATCACTTTATCGTTTTCTCAATTGCTCTTATGCAAAAAATAGTCACACCACGATAATAAACACAAATAATTAAGTTCACTTCGTAAAAAAATTGCGTTCTCCACTCTATTAACTTGTTGTCACACAATCATGTCCCTCCTCACCATCTTTATTATTTATAATGGTATAAGTTGTGGGATACATACAAGGACATGCTAAACATTATCATTTTTTCCAAACAAATTAGTGTATTACATTAAAGAAAAATATGTCATGCGTATTCATGTGAGTTTCACTCCAAAATTTAAGAAGAGTCACACTTCAATTGTACCAAAATAAATATTACTTCTAATAAAATAACAACCTTTTGTGCTTATTGTTCCTTTCAATGCCTTTTGTTGTTTATTTTTTTCGTCTTATTTTCTTTTTAGTCGCATACACCTTAATCCGGTTTTCTAGTTTCGTCTTTGCCTTCCATTTTCTTTTCCCATTTACCCAGATGGTTTATCATCTGAAGTATTACATATACAAAAAAAAAAAAAAAAACATAGGGTGTTACATATAGGCTTAAATAATAATCTGAATTAAAAAGGGAGACGGAAAAGAATTTGAGTACATTAATAAAACAAAACGGAAAACAATAGTCTATTTAGAAACGTCGATAACAGGTGAAAATAAAATGACAAAGCAAAAAGAGAAACTAAAGACGCGACAAAAACCATGAAAAACAACATCAAAACATCGAAGCCTATGCGCGACGCCACCAAAACTAAAAAGATGTAAACCAATCAGAGTCTTCAACCTCTAAAATAACTCTCCTTCCTTTAAACTTCGATGTTCAGTGGAACTCAAAGGAGGAGGTCTGTATAACAAGTCGACGATTTTACGGTTTTAAGGGCTTTAATGGGGCAACAACAGATCGAAGAAGAATGGAACTATCCGCCCATTGAAAAATTGTTGACAATAATAGCCCGTGAGTATAAAAGGTGGAGGGCTCCCAGTGCCCCTCCTATCGAATGAGCCTCGACCACCAATATGGAGGACCTTGTCCTAAGGCAATGTCCATTAAAGCAAATATCTCAACTACTATTAAAACTTATTTCCAAATTTGAGTTCCAAAATTCAGCATGGACGTTGATAGAGTCTCGTGAGTGGAGAAAGTAGAAGACTCCTCGACTGAGAGCAACGTTCATCAACTTAATACCTCGACCACCAATATAATAAAATCGTACGTAGAACCTCGGAGTACATAATCAGATTCCTTGTCTCAGCTGGCATCTTGCACCGCCACCCTTATTAAACAAAGTAAATATCATGTTTGGATATATTATCACGTCTTCCTGTTAAAAGTTTCTTAGCTTTGAACAGAAATGACTCACATTTTGCACCACCTGTCAACCATTCATTTGATTATGTAAGGACCGTCTCTTTTTTTATTTTATTGAGAGTGGCTAGGCAGTTGGGAGTTATTAGATCCACTAGAAAGTAGGGACTTTAGGTGCAGGTTCCTTACCATAGAAACTTGAAAGTGGAAACCATGGTGTAAAGTAACTCTGTAATTGAAAAAATGTTCCAGGTTTCATTCAAACGTTGTGAGCTCCAAATTATATTTATTGATGGCTAGTGTCACACTGTAAAACTAAAGTACAACTCGGGCAAAATGCATGCCTCTGTTCAATTCATAATTTTTGTCCTTTGTGGTATTCTTGACAGAGAGGATCATTTTGTTCATTGGCTTGGTTTGATTTTGCTATCATATTTATCCAAAAGTTAATCCAAATATCTTAAGAGAATTCGCTTATCCAAAAACTTTTAGAAACACTGAAAAATCACGTCTTTGTGCCAAGGTGATCTTACTACTTGCGAATTCACATTTTTCCTCTCAATTGAGCTTAAATTCTGTCAAATATGTTTTGAAGAGGGTATTTCTAACAGGTGCACAAAAAATCCTAAATGCATAATTTTAAGCGCTCTCTCTGCAGGTTTCTCTGAAAACCAGTCGAACTGATTTCAGCAAAGAATCGCGAGTCTTGGAGACAACTTTTCAAGATGATAAGGATTATAATACAATGCGGAAATCCACGTATTCCAAAAAATTGACCATGTCACAAAGGATAAACCGCAGAGACAATATCCTCGAAGAAAAAGCCTCCACATTGATGCCAAAATCAGGGTCACCTTTCTAAAACCTCAAAAAATTTTGCCCTGTTTGCTATTCTCAAACCTGACTGCTTTTCGCAAAAAACGATTCTCTGATCCTTTTTTTCGGGAGAAACTCTAAAAACTGTCCTTCAAGTTTTAAGTTGCAAATCCCACATTTTTCTATCAAAGCCACATTTTCACATTTCCTCGCGATAAGCGCAACTTTTTAACATTTCCTCGCCACATTTGTTAACGTTTCATCACCACATTTAACATATTTTACCTATGTCACACCAATTTTGACGATTCTAGCAATTCTTATAATTCCACTTTTTATGCCGTAGTTTGACATTATAGTCTCACCATATTTTACCATTTTTTAACTGTCAATGAAGAGAGGAGCCATAACTAGAGTGATAGTTGCGAGCATCTTAATGAGTACATGTAGTGAAGGCCCCGCGGTATCTTTGCATGGATCTCCAACTCTGGGAATCCACCAATAAAAAAGAAAGAAAGAATGGAAGGGAAGGGAAGGGAAGGGAAGGGGAGGGAGGGGGGGGGGAGGGGGTGAGAGGGAAGGGTTTAGAGTGGAGAATTGACGTTTTTTATCAACATATGGCGAACATTCATTGTTAATCTTTTCAAAAGATCAAGAGGGCTTTAGGTATGATAATCAGAAGATGAAGAAGATTTCATCTTTCAGTCGCAGAGCAAAAAACCCAACCTCAAACCCAAACCCATATCCCAAAACCAAACCAATCCAAACTCAATCCCAAACCCAGACCGGACCCGGAGCAAAAACTGAACCGAAACCCAAGAAAAAAAAAAAAAAAAAAAAAAAAAAAAAAAACAACAAAAAAAAAAAAAAAAAAAAAAAAAAAAAAAAAACCAGAACGGAGAACTCACGTGTCTCCTGTGACAGCTGCCTTGTGTGTGTCACTTCCCTTCCCTCCAAGATTCCCAACTTCAATGTACTTTTTGGCATTATCCCAAGCTCCACCAGCCGTGTTAAGAAAGAGAGCCATCAAAACTCCGGTGACCGTAGCAAACATGAGAAGCCCGGCAACTGCTTTCGCTCCGAGAAGAATTTGTCCAGTCCAACCTCCAATCACACGGAATACTACTCCTGTATTCCACACAAAAGAAAAGAAAGAAAGAAAGAAAGGAGGAAAGAGGAAAGAAGAAAAGAAGGAACGAAGGAAAGAAAGAAAGAAAGAAAGAAAGAAAGGAGGAAAGAGGAAAGAAGAAAAGAAGGAACGAAGGAAAGAAAGAAAGAAAGAAAGAAAGAAAAATGAAAAAAAGGGTTTCTCACGAAAGAAGAGCAAAGAAAAAAGAAAGAAGACAAGGACAAAAGGACGGAAGGAAGGAAAGAAAGAAGGAAGAAAAGTAGGAAGGAAGAGTGGAAGAAAGACGGAAAAAGGAAAGCGGAAAAGAAAGAAAAAAAGGAAGAAGAAGGTTACCGGCAAAAGAAAAGCAAACAAGAAAGAAAAAAATTAATAGTCTCTACCTAATATTTTCAATAATTGTTAACCATATCAACTATGAACAAACTATGAACACTTATGAACAAATACGATCAGTTACTAACAACTATCAACAATTAACAACAATTACAAACCCAGAATAACAATTATTGAAAAAAATGGCAAATGTGAACTGAAAAGAACCATTCTTGATCACATAAACACACATCAATTTGATATATAAAAAACTCTGATTCTACTTCATTCTGACATGAACACTTCTAAAAATCTCTCTCAAAGAGATTCTTTTATCCGTTTCTTTAAAATATGTTATCTTATAAATATGGTTGCCTCCGCATGTCCACCTTTTTCAGGGATCTCTCGGAAAGAAGCAAAATGAGAAAGTTGGGAAAAAAAAGAAAGGAAAACAAAAGAAAGATGACTTATCCACCAAAATAGGTGTCCCAAATCCCCTCCACTTCTCGTCATTATATTGAAAAAAAATTCACAGAGAGATAAATGAACAAAATGATGGCTTACAGGTGACAATTGGCAATCCAATTCACCTCCACTTTCCTTGTTGATAAATAACATTCAGTGATAAAGAAACAGCAAAAACAAGATAAACATGGCTTACAGATTAGAATTAGCCAATTCACTGCCGATTAATGTATTGAGGGAGAGATAGAAACACAACTCAAAAATGGCTTCCTGATATCTTCAAGGAGATAAAATTAAAACAAAAAAATTACCGACGACAATAGGAGTTCCGAGTGCGAGAAGTCCCGGTTTTATCATCTCCCTTAGAGCCGATTCCGCAACAATCGAAACACATCTCGAGTAGTCGGGACGCTCCTCGTAAGTCTGTTTCATCCCCGTCCAAAAACTTAACATCATTGCTTATTTATCATTGGTAGTTATGAAAACATGATAGCTTTTCATAAACTGCAGTTTGTTTTTCATGTCACAGTGATACTTAAAATGGAGCACTGTTTTATTAAAGTAAGAAGGCTTTGGATAGGGCTTCCCCCACTCTCTCCCCCTCCCTCTCCCTCTCCCTCTCTCCCTCTCCCTCTCTCCCTCTCCCTCTCCCTCTTTCTTCTCCTTTTCACTCTCCCTCTACTTTTCTTCCTTATTTACTCAGCTTACTGTAAGTATTCTAATTGACCGGAAAATAAATGTGTATGATTCCATACACTTTTTACAAGTACTTCAATCGAGTACTCATACGATAACATGATTACTCATGAAGTAACCAGATTCCCCATATAGTAGCATGATTACTCCATATAAAAACATGATTGTCCATGATAACAAAAGTCAATTCTGTCTGTATAGTATAAACCTAAATAAATTTAAGACATTTCAAAATACCCTAAAAACCCCTTAAAAAAACCCCTGTTCCAGGAGAAATTACCGAAAAACTCACCATAATTCCAGGACGTTCCCGGAATTGTCTCCGAACCTCAACTACAACTTCTTGGGCAACTTTTCCGACAGAAGAAGTTGCAAATGCACTAAAAAGGAAAATAAGAGCTGCCCCCAAAAGTCCCCCCACAAACACTTCCGGAATTGCAATATCCACCTGCCATAGTAAACAATCTCAATGGTTTATTAAAAACAGAAAGAGGCAAAACAAAGTATTCTAGGTTTAAAAACACATTCTTTGTACCACTGACATGAAATTTTAAATGCGGAACTTACTGCCGTTAAGGAATTGGATATTTATCGCTATTTGGGTTAATAATTCTGCCGTTAAGCATTAACTGAATACTTACTGTATATATTTACAGTTTCTGGTAGGTTTCTGTTCAGTTTCACAGAGCAGTTCTCCGACTTTCAACATTTTGAAAGATCAGTTTTGTCCAACATGTAAATAATAGGAGAAAATTTGCCTCAAAGAATCTGTTCAGACATTATCAGGAATTTATTCGGACATTATCTAAAACGACAATCCCAAAAGTTCAGTCCCTCCAATCACAGAAATTCTCGAGAGTGATTTCCTGATATAAAGTTTAGGGGATAAAAACTGAAAATGCCAACAAATGAACAATTCTCAAAACCAATCAAGAAAAAAAAAAAAAAAAAATACATATATATATACATATATATACACATATATATATACACATATATATATACATATATATATATACATATATATACACATATATATATACATATATATATACACATATATATACACATATATATACATATATATATACATATATATATAACCAAAAACAAGACAAGAAAATCGAGATTTCAACACACAGTTGGGCAGAAGCTTTGTGAAAGAGAGACGGAGAGGAGAGGGAAAGAGAGAGGGAGAGAGAAAGGGAGAGAGAGAAAGTATGTGACAAACCTGGGTAAAGGGAATTCCAGAATAGGATGAAACTTCATCCATGTATGCTGAAAAGAGGAGGAATGAGGCGAGTGCTGCTGAGCCAATAGCAAAGCCTTTTGTGGTCGCCTTTGTGGTATTTCCCACTGCGTCTAAAAGATCCGTTATTTCTCGAACACTCTCAGGCTGTTTCCATGCGAAAACGGAAAAAAAAAAGAAAAAAAAAATGGAACAACAAGATCACTGTAATGATGGTAAATGCTGTACTTGGTGACGGTAAAAGGTGACATTGCATAATGTACTTTGTGAGAGTAAGGGATTATAGAACATAATGTAACTTGTGGAGATGAAGAATGATAGTACATAATGTTCTTGGTGATGATAAAAATGATGAGGATATACGTTTTGTTCTGATGGTCAATGAAGTTGTAAGATTGTAAGTCAGTAGTCTTACATACAAAGTGAGTAAAAAAAAGAAAAAAGGAGCACATTCCAGAACAAATGGTCTGTAAGACTAAATGACAAAAGGACAATATAATGATGCTAAAAAAAACCGTAAATTTGCAGAAGATTAAATTCCAAAATGATAATCCGAAATGACATTATGCTAGATTTGGTCTTCACGCGAAAGAAAGTTGAGAAGTTAAAAACATAACTTGAATGATATAAACATCAATTGAAAGAAAACATAACGATTTCGCCTGTACAACCAGATGACCAAGATCGCTTCTCGAATCAACAACAAAAAACCACAAAAAAGGGGGCTAAAATGAGTAATAAACAGAAAAAAAAAAAATTGCGGCAAAAACCCACCGACCTGATTGCTCATTTCCACAATTCCACCCGCATTATCAGTTATGGGTCCAAACATATCCATAGTCAAAACATACGCCGCGGTACTAAGCATTCCCATAGTCGCGACGGCCGTCCCAAATAATCCTCCGACCAAATCTCCATTATCATCCATTAAACCCGAAGTTTTCCCGAGCCAAAAGGAACTAATAATAGCCACACTAATTACGAAAGCTGGAAGAGCCGTGGCTTCCATGCCAAGACCAAGACCAGCAATGACATTTGTACCGTGTCCAGTAACACTTGATTCGGCTAATTTTCTCACTGGTTTGTATTTATAATCTGTATAATATTGAGTTATCCAAACGAAAGCATATCCCGTGGTAATTCCCACAAGCCCACAAAGGGCAAAATGAAGCCAAGCTAAGGGAGCTTGGTCAGTATATAACAGCCAGCGAGTTGACTGCGAACAATAAATTTTGAAACACATAAAAAAAAAAGAGAAAAGATTCAGACATCGGAAGGATAAACTGAGATTAAAAAGCCAATCCATTTCTGTTTTCACTTTGAATCATGCCTGGTCATCCTTTGAAAAGCAAATAGAGAACAATACTTCTCTTTTCTCTTTCCATGCTGAAGAGATACCCTTTCATGCTATTACAGCACGAAACTTTTGATAAAAAATTATGAAAAGAAAAAAAAAAATCTGAAATGATGACAAAAAATGATTTGCTTTCAAACAATAATAAGCAAGAAGTTTTAGAAAATACTGAAGGTAAAAGGTTTTTATATAATAGAGAGACAACCAAAGAGAAATTTTTGTTTCAAATTATGAGAAAAAAGAATGTTACAGAAAGAAAATTTGTTATCGAAGTATGACCTGAAAGGGGTGAGTTACCAAATCCAGAAACATTTATGATAAAATCTTGAAAAAATAAATAAATAGGTTATAGAATTCCCATAAGAAAGGAACGTTATTTAACTTCCATCGCAAAATATTCCAATAGGATCCTGGAGAATCCTATAAAGAACGGGCGGTTAATGAAGTTCCATAGCAAAATATTAAATCACGAAAACTCACCGCACCAAAAGTCAAAATAGCGAGAACCACTGTAATTTTGTAACCTCCCAAAAGAACCTCCATGGGATCCTCCACAATTGCCTTATTACGAGCATTTCGACTCCCTTTAATGGAGAAAATACCAATAGCAGAAACTACAAGGTCAAAAGAATGTACTACGAGGGGGAATAAGATGAAGCCCCTGGGATCTGTGTGTAGAAGACAGAAAAAATTGTAGAAGAAAGAAAGAAAAATTAAAGAATTAAGAGAGAAAAGTTGTGAAAGAGAGAATAGAGAAGAACTGCAGAAGAAAAGAGAGAGAAATCCAGTCGGCCTGGCTCCCCCTCTCCTCCTCACTCCCTCCTCTAAAGAAATGCACTAAAAGAATAAGAGAAAAGGGCGATAACCCCTCCTTCCTACTCCCTCCTCCCTCCTCCCCCCTCCCTCCTCCCTCCTCCTTCCTCCCTCCTCCCTCCTCCGGCCTTCCCCCTCCGGCCGTCCCCCTCCGGCCTCCCCCCTCCGGCCTCCCCCCTCCGGCCTCCCCCCTCCCCCCTCAGGCCTCCCCCCTCCGGCCTCCCCCCTCCCCCCTCCGGCCTCCCCCCTCCCCCCTCCGGCCTCCCCCCTCCCCCCTCCGGCCTCCCCCCTCCCCCCTCCGGCCACCCCCTTCCAGCCTCCCCCCTCCAGCCTCCCCCCTCCCCCCTCCCCCCTCCCCCCCTCCCCCCTCCCCCCTCCCCCCCTCCCCCCTCCCCCCTCCCCCCTCCCCTCTCCCCTCTCCCCCCCCCTCTCCCCTCTCCCCCCTCCCCACTCCCCCTTCCCCCCTCCCCCCCTCCCCCTTCCCCCCTCCCCCCCTCCCCCCTCCCCCCTCCCCCCTCCCCCTCTCCCCCCTCCCCCCTCCCCTCTCCCCCCTCCCCCCTCCCCCCTCCTCCCTCCTCCCTCCTCCCTCCCCCCCTCCCCCCTCCTCCCTCCTCCCTCCTCCCTCCTCCCTCCTCCCTCCTCCCTCCTCCCTCCTCCCTCCCTCCTCCCTCCTCCCTCCTCCCTCCTCCCTCCTCCCTCCTCCCTCCTCCCTCCTCCCCCTCCTCCCTCCTCCCTCCTCCTCCCTCCTCCCTCCTCCCTCCTCCCTCCTCCCTCCTCCCTCCTCCCTCCTCCCTCCTCCCTCCTCCCTCCTCCCTCCTCCTCCTCCCTCCTCCCTCCTCCCTCCTCCCTCCTCCCTCCTCCCTCCTCCCTCCTCCCTCCTCCTCCCTCCTCCCTCCCTCCTCCCTCCTCCCTCCTCCCTCCCTCCCTCCTCCCTCCCTCCCTCCTCCCTCCTCCCTCCTCCCTCCTCCCTCCTCCCTCCTCCCTCCTCCCTCCTCCCTCCTCCCTCCTCCCTCCTCCCTCCTCCCTCCTCCCTCCTCCCTCCTCCCTCCTCCCTCCTCCCTCCTCCCTCCTCCCTCCTCCCTCCTCCCTCCTCCCTCCTCCCTCCTCCCTCCTCCCTCCTCCCTCCTCCCTCCTCCCTCCTCCCTCCTCCCTCCTCCCTCCTCCCTCCTCCCTCCTCCCTCCTCCCTCCTCCCTCCTCCCTCCTCCCTCCTCCCTCCTCCCTCCTCCCTCCTCCCTCCTCCCTCCTCCCTCCTCCCTCCTCCCTCCTCCCTCCTCCCTCCTCCCTCCTCCCTCCTCCCTCCTCCCTCCTCCCTCCTCCCTCCTCCCTCCTCCCTCCTCCCTCCTCCCTCCTCCCTCCTCCCTCCTCCCTCCTCCCTCCTCCCTCCTCCCTCCTCCCTCCTCCCTCCTCCCTCCTCCCTCCTCCCTCCTCCCTCCTCCCTCCTCCCTCCCCTCCCTCCTCCCTCCTCCCTCCTCCCTCCTCCCTCCTCCCTCCTCCCTCCTCCCTCCTCCCTCCTCCCTCCTCCCTCCTCCCTCCTCCCTCCTCCCTCCTCCCTCCTCCCTCCTCCCTCCTCCCTCCTCCCTCCTTATCTGTCTCCCTCACTCCCACTCCCAGTCACTCAACCGTCCAGTCGGCCAGTCTCCTCTTTTCCTCCCTCCTCCCTCCTCACTCTCTCCTCCTCTCCCTCCCTACCTTTCTCCTCTCTCCCTCCAGTCACTATCCAGTCGGCCCGGCTCCCCCTCTCCTCCTCCTTCTTCCCCCCCACTCACTGTCCAGTCGTCCTGGCTCCCCCTCTCCTCCTCCCTCCCTCCTCTCTCCCCCCCCCCCCAACTCACCATACAGTCGGCCTGGCACCCCCTCTCCTCCTCCTTCCCTCCTCCCTCCTTCCCTACCACTCTCCCTCTCTCCCTTCACTCACCGTCCAGTCGACATCGGCGCGCCAGAGAGCCTCCCAGAATCATGGCACTTATCACTTCTGCCGCAATACTTTCAAAAAGATCCGCCCCTCTCGCAGAGCAATCGCCCACATTGTCTCCCACCTGTAAACCCAAACCAGAGAAAAACCCATTTTGATTAAGCCCCGATTTGATTAAACACCATTTTAATTAAACTCCATTCTGATTGAACACCATTTTGATTCAGTTTCTCCATTTCGATTCAGTTTCTGATTTAAATTCAGTTCACCCAATCTTAATCTGTCTCTCATCTTGATTCCGGAATTATAATATTATATATATGATATAATAAGCACACATTTGTGATCAAAATCAAATTTTGCCCTCAAAATCATCCTCTTGCTAACCTGACAAGCCCTGCAGTAATTTAAACCACCCCAAAAAAAATCGATGAACAATCCAAAAAAACTAAAGAAGAAAAGAAAAAACCAGAAAAACCAAAGAACAAGGCAGAAGAAAACTCTCACCAAATCTGCAATTACTGCCGGATTTCGAGGGTCGTCCTCCGGAATATTCTGTTCCACTTTCCCACAAAGATCTGCCCCGACATCGGCCGCTTTGGTGAAGATTCCCCCTCCCAATTGGGCAAAGAGAGCCACAAAAGAAGCTCCAAATCCATATCCCACCAACAATAATGGCACTGCATCCAAAACTCATACCCGTTTACACCCACGATTTCAGTTTAAGTTACATCCATGATTCCAGTTTTAGTTACACCCATGATTCCAGTTTCAGTTACATCCATGATTCCAGTTTTAGTTACACCCATGATTCCAGTTTCAGTTACATCTATGATTTCAGTTTCAATTTACACCAATTTCAAGTTCAGGTTAGATCCATTTATACCCATTTCAATTTCAGTTTATACACCCATTTCAATTTCAGCTTATACACCTTATTCGGTTTCAGTATACCAAAATTTACAACTACTTTCAAATTTAGCTTAGAGAAAAAATCCTATCATATTACACCAATTTATATATAGTTGATCAACCAAAAAAAAAACAAACTTTTAAGGTGCCGACATATAACTCTAGAACAAAAAAGGTGGAACAGAAACTACATGGAGAATACATGGAGGATGGGAAAAATGTCAAATTTCTCCCAATACTTTTGTCAAAATGCCAAATTTTCCTAAAAATACCAACAGAAAATATGAATACAGTCGACAAAGTTTCCCAATCGACGGGGACTCGAACCATTCCCGACAAAGATCCACCCTAGACATTTTTTAAAGAATTGAATAATCTCGCTATGACCGTAAAAAGTCACAAGAAGGTAGCCAATCATCCACCAAAAAAAAGAAAAAAAAAACTCAAAACAAAACGTTTTACGATGAGTGTTGAATCAAATCCCTTAGCGGAGGAGAGAGCGTGTGTGAGGGAGAGAGAGCGAGAGGGAGGGAGGGAGGGAGGGAGGGGAGGGAGGGAGAGACATTGAGAGAGAGAGAGAGAGAAAGAGAGAGAGAGAGAAGGAGAGAGAGAGAGAGAGAGAGAGCACACACATTCTGTCTCCTTCAATTGACCACGTTGCCCAGCTTGAAAATAAACTGAAGTCGAAGCATAAAGCGTTGCCACACCAAAAACGGTTAATCCCACAACAAGGAGAGCAGAAAATCCACCAGCGCGAACTGCCACCTGAGAAAGAGATGGAGATATGACGAGGTAGAGACGAAGAAGGAGAGAGGAAAACAGAAAGGGAGAGAGAGAGGAAGTTGTAGAGGGTGTGAGACAGAGGGATGGGATAGTGGACGAGGGAGAATGAGTGTGTATGAGATGGAGAGGGAGTGGGAGATGGAGGGAAAAAGAGAGGAGAGAGAGAAAGAGAGGGAGAGAGAGAGAGAGAGTGAGAGAGCACGACATTTCAAAAACCTACAGTCTGCCTCTCAATTCCATGTCAATAAGCTGGCAGGATGATTCTTCTTTTTGCTTTAATTCTCATTCTCATTCATATTCTCATCCTCATCCTTGTCCTAATGCTCCTTCTCCTTCTCATTTTCCCTGAGTCAATATTAGCCAATCTCCTCGTAGCAATCATCATAAAGTACAAGCGCCACATTATCCTTAACATTAAAAACAAAATGTCATCATTTCGAAAAAAAACGCCATCGCTTAGAAAAAAAAGGTCATCGTTTAGAAAAAAAACGTCATCGTTTAGAAAAAAAAAAACATCATCGTTTAGAAAAAAAAAGTTAAAATAATATTAATAATAAGAAAAAAACACGGACCTGCAAAGCTTCCCGAGATGATCTCCTCGCTGCGCTTGCTACACGGACATTTGCACGAACCGAAATCCACATTCCCGCGTATCCGGCAATAGCCGAACAAAAAGCGCCGAGCAAGAAGGAGAGGACAGTGATAGCAGCGAGGGTGGTTCTGTTAGCTCTCTGCCCCCCGCCCCCCCAACAATTGACAATCCAACACTTCCCAAGCTACATTCTAACAAGATAAAGTCCATTCGATATAAAGTATCTATATGTACATACGGACAATAAATTTTCATTGCATATTGAGAATCTACAAACGTAAAGCCCCCCAACAATTGACAATCCAACTCTTCCCAAGCTACATTCTAACAAGATAATGTTTCATTAAATACTAAGAATCTACATTTATTTTAACAATATATTATTCATTACACATTGAGAATCTACATATGTAAAGCCCCCTGATAGCTGGAAATCTAACTCTTCCCACGCTAGACAGACATTTTAACAAAATACGTGAGAATCTACATATGTTATGCCTCCCCAACAATGGACAATCTAACTTTTCGTAAGTTAGACAGACACATTCCAACAAGATACAATTCATTACCTATTAAGAACCTACATATATATTGAGAATCACCACTGTAAGAGGATGTTAAGCTCCTATCAAGATGTTGTGAACAAGTATGCGATTATTTGCCTTTCAACTCAATTATATTAAACATACTATATTTCTCTGACTTTTCACTCTGGAAAAAAAAAGTGCAAAAATCATGGCGATTTCACTTAACTAATACCACTCCTGCTCATAAACATATTGTAAACTTTATGAAGGTTGGTTGTCCGGGAGTCACATACTTTCTACGAGTGAAAAAAAATCCTGACTTCATAGAATAGGCCAAGTTGGTGGCTGACATTATCCTGCTTCTTCGCAATAGGCATTAAAACAACATTCCATTTAACATTGAAATGGTAAGAAAGTGTGCATAAGAAGCTTCCAAAAGAGGGTTTTCAGAGTCAAATAACAATCCTAATTAAGTAGGCTTATTAGAGACAAAGGATTTCAGCTTTCCCACCTCTCTATACCGACACTCTGCTGTTCTGGCGTTACCCGTCTGAGTAAGTAGATAATCATGATAGCGAATGCCAGAATCAAACTCATTCGTGAAATTGTCCCATATTGTGTTCCCATGAATCCATCTGCCCCGTCACGTATGGCATCGGAAACCTACACACTTTTCAAAAACCACAAAATCCTCCTTATACTTCTGTATTTCCGCTGACAAAAGCCACAGAGAATTTCCAACGGTCACCTGACTAAACGAAGGTGGGAACAAATTTTTGTAGTAAAGTAGTATTGTATGACAAGCATCAGATTTTGAATGCAAGTAGACTCGATGAGCAAAACCACCAGACACGTTTTTCTTTTTCTTTTGGGCCAAATAAAGGGTTGGCAACAACCCACGACAACTATTTAAGTAATGTCTAAATCGAACAGCTGCGCAATGTTCATGAAGGTTTAAAAAATCAACAGGTTCACAAGAAAAAAAAATGGGTCAAAATATAAACATTTGTCCATGAAATCATGTGTTTGCCGGCAACTATTTTTCTGACATGCCAGGCAATAATTTTATCTGACTTTGAAGTCAAATGACACTGTGACTTCAAAAATCAATATCTGCGAAATTCAAAAATGAGAATGAGTAGATTGGAGGCCAGAACATGGTGGAGTTCAGATTTTGTTCTACGGTTGCCATATATCTATAGTTGAATTTTATTTAGATGCATAAATTAATGTCAGAGAGCCAATTCTGAGAGGCATCACAACCTTAGAATGTCTATGATTCTTACCTCTGCTTAATAAAATCCTTAGTCCGTTCAAATATACACTGTTCACCTAGAACAGCCTATCTCTCCGTAGTAAACGTTTAGAGTGGGTATACATTGACTTCCTGACCCCTCATGAACTTCCTAAATTATCCATCTCCCAACCTCATGAAATTTACCAAAGTACACTGTCCATTGGAGTGATCACTCTAATTCGAGTGCATGTTTTTTTGACCCGAAATCATCATTGAGTATCAATAACACTATTAAGTTAAGTGGACCATAATGATCCGCGTGACAAAACATAATTTAGTGTAGTTAGATATAGCAAAGTGTGAGCGCTAATGATACACAAACTGTAATAGCGGAAACCATGAAATCTACCAAGATAAATAATTTATTGAAATCAAAGTGGTTACCAAACTCAAAAGTAATGCACCAAAATGAAAATAATTTACCAAAATTACAGTATGTTACTAAAATAATAAAAAAAAGGTAGTTTTGAAATATCTCACCTGTGTCATTTCTGGTGGCCCTTCTTCCCTTGCAAGAACCCATTGTGCAAGATATCCGGCGAATAAGAGACTGAGAGAACACAGAACCAGAACAAAAACCAAAACTGGTGACGCACTTAAGGCCATATATAGCATGGAACCCACTAGAAGAAGAACAAGGAAATAATAAACTCGCTTGTCAAGATTTGCCAGTAGACGAACAACCTGCATTTCACCACAGCCCGGATCCCTTGCCGTGTCATATATTAATATATTCATACATTCACTCACTCATATATTCATGCATTCATATATTCGTGCATTCATATACGTAAATATTCATATATTCATATGTTCATATAGATGGGCTCACATCTTATCACAACATTTCCAACCTTTCTAGTTTTTTCATTTCCACCTAGGGATTGTAACTCCTTTGTTTTCTTTAACTTTCCAAAACTGTTACTGATACGTCACAACGTATTTTCTGCCTCTCTAACGCATCTTCGATATTTTCAGTGTTATTGCTATTCAGATCTAAATTTCAGAAAAACATAAAACAAAACAAAACCAGTAAAATTACAACGTTTTTTTATTTATTTTTTGGTTGTACCAGAGGCTCCTTTCCCTTTGTCCGAAAAGAGGAAAACACTCTTCCTCCTCTTGCTGAACCATAACTGGTGCTTCCATTTTCAATATCGAGAATCGAATCGTCTCCAGAAAGGTTTCCTCCTAAAAGAGTTCCTGTGGAGCTTACACGTCTAGTGACCTTACTGGCGGAACTACTACTCTCTCCTGCAGTATGTTCTTCTCCCATCATGATTACAGCTTTGACTTACTGTCAACGTTTAAGTGTGACGCAGTACTACTGCAGCTTTGGAAACAATGATTGATGATAAAAAAAATGTGAGGCGGTAAAAATACAAAAAGAAGGGTTGCAGAAGAGTTGGACGAATGCAGGAGGCATGGAAACGGTGCTAACACTGGACTCAAAGCTTAGATAAGATTTCAAAATTGAAAGTGAACTTTGAAAAGTTACCAACGGGCAGGCTTTCAGATTAGGTCAGCCATAGCCAAGATCCATAAAAACTATAAAAGTCCTTTCCTGTTTCCGGCAGTACCGTACGGTCAGCATTCACCGAACTGTACTGTACAGTACTGAGATGTTTCGAACTGATCAACAGTGACATCAGTTACTGATGTCACTTTTGGTCAGCAAAAAGATGCCTGGTACTTACCTGAACTGTCACGACTTCCGGATAACACCACCGTGAATCGTAACTAAAGTACTGTTAATGTTTTTTTCGTCTCATAAAAAAAAATTTCTCCGTACACACATGTCGGATTGTGGATCTGAAGGTTGCGATTGTAAAGGTAATATTCTCGGCTTACGAATGGCGGTCTAAAATTGAAAATTGGACAAATGTGTACGGAGAAAAAATGTTTGCAGTGGCGAAAAATTTGTTAACGCTAATTACGATTCACGGTGGTAGCACACTACACCGCCCATCGTTATTAGTGTCAAAGTTTAAATAGTGTGTAAGTAAATATACCGTCATTGACGCTAATTAAGAATTTGAAAATTAAAAAAAAAAAGGTGTATTCTAATTTCAGTGTTAACGCTAATTTGGAAC
>JBBHKE010001035.1:0-12043 GCA_037447655.1 Zygnema cylindricum
TTTTAGATTCACGGCGTAGTTCTTGACTCGAATTGTTTTGAGACACGAATTGTTTATCGACTCGAATTATTTACTGGTAGTATAGGTTATTCCTCTTTTCTTCCTTGAATTTTCCCCCTCTTCCTCCTCCGGAAAAAAGAGGAGAAGAGAGGAGAAAAAGGCGAAGAGACTTTTTGATTTTGCAAATAAATGCAATAATACAACCATAAACATAATAATAATTGTTATTATTTTTTAAGGGCTTCTTTTGCACAATTGAAATCATCTTATTCATGAACAAAAAATCCTCATTTGAGTTTTATGGCTATTATTAATGTTATTAAGAGAAGAAAACTGATTAAATTAAAAAGCACGATGGTAAACCATCTTGAATCCAAGGGTACAAAAAGGGTGGCATGGCCAAAACTGAAAAACTATAAGCAGGGCAATTTCAAACAAAGAAAGCAACGTGAACACTAAAAAATGGCAAGTAAAATTAAAGCACTCGAACCCAAAATGAAAAACACGGCAACTCAAACCAAAACTACAACCCCAACCCCAACACAATTAAATATCTACAAAAAGCAATTTTGTAAGTCCCCCCAACCCGGGGTAACACGTTGAGGGAGTTCCGGAACACATCGACGATCCATAACCACAATAGCTGATCGAGGAGAATAGAAGCCCGCACTCGTTGTAAACCCACAGATAAACGTTGGTGATAAAAAGAAGTAAGGACTGAAGGAAGATGGCTCCCAAGTCCTTGTCGCTCGAAAGCGCGCCGGGCACAAAGTACAGAGAAACTCGTCCAACGCAACACCCAAACAACCAAAGACCTCGACCGCCATCGAAATAAGGTCATTCATAGGGTCTCGATGTGCATAATCACGCTCATTCGCTTTAGCAACATCACGAGTTGTCACCCCAACATGTCGAGCTGCCTGACCAATGACTGTAGTTGAAGTACGGTTGGTTCGCCAAAACAATGTCACCAAAGATGCAACAGGCACCATCGAGCAAAAGACCATCGATCTTGCGCGAGGGAATAATGTGAGAAACTTCTCGACGCACAGAAAAGCCCCCCCATGAAGCGATTGCCCGACTACGTCGCGGATAATGTCGTGCGCCTGGATCAATCCTCCCCCATGGGAGGTAGGAAGAAAATGGACACCATCGGGCTCCAAAACATGACCAGAAGAGCATATAGAGAGCCAAGTAAAGGAGGATGGGGGAGGCCAAGGAGAAATCGAGGGCATTGGTGAATTGAGCAGGTAAATCGGAGTGTGGATAAAATAAGTGTAGCGGATAGCCAAGCCCCAAAACTAGGTGCTCCACAAGAGAGACAACGGGCACGCAAAAAATCAGAGGGAAGGGCCTCGAGAAGCTCGGATATAATGGCGCCGACAAACCTGATCGAAAATCGGTTCCTGGACACGCTCAACGGATTTCGTAACAAGGGTGGAAAGAATCGTCATATCTTGTAGGGGAGGAGGAGGAAGAGAACGTGTCGCGTTCAATAAGAACTGTTGGATGGCGAAAACACCGTCTGAAACCCGAGGGACGGGCATTCGACAATACTGGCAAAGACATGAAGGGATGCTTGAATGCGGGCCGAAGGCCCAAACTCGGGATGAAATGCCCCACAACCTAACAAAGTGTGAAGGACGTTCATGAGGCGGCCATCAAAGGTTGAGAGAGAGGAGACAAACGTCGGGGTGGGAGGGGAAGTACGAGTAAGTTAAGAAACGTGGTGGGGGAAACACCCGGTCAACATAGCAAACGCCACTTGGGGATCGAGAAGAGGAAGGTCGTCCACGTGGGACAAATCTGTCTGAAGAGCATCATCAAGAAAGTGGGTTACGAAAGTATCAGAACCAAATGGGCAACCTAACACACGAATGCCATCGGAGGGCAGATGAGTTGAAAACGAAGGGGTGGAGTAAATGAAAGTGAAATATCATGAGGGGACCAAATAACACACTTCGAGGGTTGGACAAAAAGGTTAAGTTCGACCAAATGATCCTTGAAAAAAATATATGTTGGCACAAATTGATCCATTGGCTCAGTAATATGCGTTTCATCTGCAACCAAAGGGAAAGCAGTTGTGAAGCACAAAGGGCTCGGTAATGGGCAAAGGCAAACAAAAGTCCGCCAAGAGAGTCGCCTTGGCGAGTATTGGTCGCAGAGGAGAGAGGAATGAGATCACCATCAATCGAGAAAGAAAGGTTGTTGGATAAAGAATAAAAAGCCCTCAAAAAGGGAAATAATTGGACAATCGGAGAAAGGGCTGTCATAAGCTCTGGAAAAATGATGTTCGGATTCACTGTATTGAAGGTATCGGAAACATTGACCTGGATGACCAACCAATTCGGATGCACATCCAACATAGCCCAAATCCTGTGGACCACGGCCTCGCAACCTCCTCGCGTGGCCACTCCAAACTGATGAGGAGCTGAATAATCATGACATGTCGGTTGAAGCTAGAGACGTATCCCACGAGCCACCTATCTGCATAAAATATCTCCGACGGCAATAGGGGGTATCGCTCCATTAAGTTTGGGGACCGCCACAAGGCGAGATGTCGTCAGAAAATCACAAACCCGAGGGGTTATAACCCCATTAGCAATATGAGAACATACTCCAAAAAACACATCAAACCCCCGGGCACCCAATTCCAGGAGCAAAACATCGCGAAACGACGCATACACCGTGCCCGAAGGCCAGCCCCCCCCGCTAAAAAGTGAGGAGAAGAGCTAAGGGCCTAAATGAAAACCCCCCAATCCAAAGTTAAATCCTCAGAAGGCTCAAATGCGTGGATGGAAGGGGGGTAATTATTGTCAAATTTCATATATAATATATATATACATATATATACATATGTATATATATGTATGGGGGAGATTTTATTAAAAAGCCGCGATGGTAAACCATCTGAGTCCATAGGAACAAAAATGAAGTAGCATTTCTAAAACTGAAAGGAACTACATGAGAAGGGAAAAAACAAAAAGGAAAATCAAGGCAAAACCGACGAAAATACGAAAGGAATGGCAAGGAAATCGGAAATACCCAAAAAAGCAAAATCCAACAAGCAAAACATCAAAGGAAAAATCTAACACGTAAGAAAAAACAAAAAAAAAAGAACAAAAAAAAAAAAAAAAAAACAAAGGACCCCCAACAAACTATCGAAAGCAACCACGTAGGTCCCCGAATCCAGGAGGAGCACGAGGAGGAAGTTCCGGAACACGCCGTCAATCCATAACGGTAATAGACGATCGAAGTAATATAGAAGCCAACACTCGTTGTAGGGCCACCGAAAAAACGTTGACGAAAAAAAGAAGTAAGGACTGAAACAGAAGGGCTCCCAGGTCCCCGCCTCTCAAACGAGCGCCCGACCACAAGTACGGAAAAACTCATCCAAAGCCACACCCAAACAACCAAATATCTCGACCGCCATCGGAATGAAGCCATCCATAGCATCGCGATGGGCATAATCACGCTCCTTCCTTATAGCCGCGTCACGGGCGGCCACTCCCACATGCCGAGCCGCTTGGTTGACGACTGTAGTTGAGGTAGGGTTTGCCACAACAATATCACCAAATGTACGACGCGCACCATCAAGTAATACAAGATCGATCCGACGCGAAGGAATAATGTGAGAGACCTCCCGGCGAACAAAAAATCCCCCCTCAGAAGCGATAGTAGCGATGGTGTCTCGAATCGTGTCGTGCGCCAGAATTAACTCGCCCCCGTGGGGAGCAACGAAGCAAATGGACCCCGTCAGGCTCAAGAACGTGGCCACAGGAGCAAACAAGTGAGCCAAGAAAAGGTGGGTGAGGGAGGCCAAGCCGGAACCTAAGGGCCGTCGTGAACTGAGCCGGGGAGAAACGAAGAGTGGATAAGATAGGGACAGCCAATAGCCAAGCTTCCGAGCCAAGTCCGCCACAAGACAAGAAGCGTGCACGCGAAGAATTGGAAGGAAGCGCCTCGAGAAGCTGGGATTTAATAGCGGCGACAACCCGATCAGAAATGGATTCTTGAACACGCGCAACTGATGTCGTAACAAGAGTGGAAAACATCGGCATGTCCTCGATAGCCGACGGAATTAAGAGAACGTGATGCATCCAAAAGGGACCGTTGGAAGGCAAGCTCACCATCTGAAACACGGGGAACCACGTGCCGCAAGAATAGGAGTGTCCCCAGCCACAAAACGAGAGACAATAGTGGAAGCAACAAGGCACCAACTTCCCAAATAGGCGGCTGGAGCAACACGCGCCGTCGAGAGTAAACCCAAACCGCCGGCCGAGACTGGAAGAGAGGCTTGGATGCGTGTGCTGCGGGCCCAGACTCATGATCAAAAGCTCCACGGCCCAACAAAGTGTGGAGGACAACCATAAGACGATCATCGAATTCGTGAAAGAGAGGACACAAAGGATGGGGTGGGAGGGGAAGTGCGAGTGAGGTAGGAGGGCCGGGGCCGGGGAAACAGCGCGTCAGAAGAGCAAAGGCCACCTGGGGATCAGAGAGGTGAGGAAGGTCATCCACGTGGGACAAATCTGTCTGAAGAGCGGAATCGAGGAATTTCGTGACGTAGGGATCGGAACCAAGCGGGCAACCCAACACCCGAATGCCTTCGGTAGGAAGAGGAGTCAGAAAAACTAGAAGGGGGAGTGAAAGAAAGAGGAATAGGGACGTGGGGACCAAACAACACACTTTGATGGCTGGACCGAAAGATTGAGTTCGGCCAAGCGAGCCTTGATATAGTTATAGGCCGGTATAACTGGTCCGAAGGACCAATAACGTGTGTGTCATCCGCAACAGAAGGGAAGAGGCAAGAAGGGTAAACAGCTGTTGAAGCTCGGAGGGCACGGTAATGGGCTATGGGCAAACAAAGGGCCCCCAAGGAGGATCGCCCTGACGGGTGCCAGTCGTGGAGGAAAGTGGGACCCAAACCATCATCCGTGGAGAAGAGAGGCTACTGCTCAGAGAATAAAAGGCCCTCACAAAAAGGAAATATCTGGGCAATCGGGGAAGGTGCGGCCATAAGCTTTTTAAAAATGGCATTTCGATCCACTATATTAAAGGCATTAGAAACATCCACTTGGAGGACTAACCAATCCGGATGGGCATCGAGCAAAGCCCGGATCCCATGGACCACGGCCTCACAACCCCCCCTGGTTGCAACTCCGAACTGATGAGGGGAGAAATAATCATGGAAAGCGGGTTGGAGCTGGATGCAGATTGCACGGGCCACCAATCGGTACAATACCTCGCCTACTGCAATAGGTCGGATCCCCCCATTGGGTTTGGTGACAGCCACGAGGCGGGAGGCCGGTGAGGAGATCACAAATACGAGAGGGGACAGTGCCAGCCGCAATAAGGGAACATACTCGAAAAAACATATCAAAGCCCCGAGCACCAGATTCCGGAGGCAAAACGTCGCGAAATAACTCATAAACCGTGCCCGAAGGACCCCCCTGCTGAAAGATGTGGAGAAGTCGTAAGGGCCTTTATTAAAGAGTCTCGATCCAAAAGAAAAACACTCTGTCGGCTCGAAGGTGTGAATAGAGGGGGGCTGAGGGGAAGGAGCTAGGGGATTGAAAAGCTCGAAGAATCTCAACAGTCGCAGCAGACCGAGGAGCAGGATTAAAAGGCTGGAGGGCCCGAACTACTCGAGACAGCTCACCAACTCGGCCCAAATGTACTGCACGACGATAGGTGGATGGCACATCCGAAGTTCGAGATGTCACGACGTGGCATGAAAGAAACACTCGCAACTCGATCCTCGTGCTCAGCATGAAGGGCTCGCCAATCGCCACGAAGGAATCGTCGACATCGAGCCATAGTTTCTCGGGCCCCGCTACCACCGCCACGACCAGGTAAAACTAGAACCCAAAGTGAGAACATGAAAAGGAGGTGCCAAGGTCCAACATCCGTGGGATCCGAATAAATACGGGACAAAGGAAGGTGGAGGGCGTCCTGGACGATAATCCGCACAGCCATCGGAATCCGCGTGTATAAACGCGGACGGGGAGCCCCCAAATCATAAGCTCCGAGCACGTCTAAATCGCGTACAAATGCCCAATCTTCGTTCGTAGGTCCGGACGAGAGTGTTGTGGAAGAAAGGGTACTAGAGGAAGGGTCGCTCTGGGCCAAAAATTGTTTACAACTCTTTGTATGTCGGGCAATACCGGCACCGGTCGCGAAATGGTTATGACACCCGTTACATTCTACCCGTGTTGAGGCTTGTGTACGAGGTTTAGGTGGAAGAGGTGAACGAGGGAGAAGAGGCGAGGATGCACGATCAGACATGGTCATTGAATGAGAGGGAGAAGCATGGGACGTGATAGAGGGAGAGGAAGGGGGAAATAGGAAGGAGGAAAGGAATACATGGGAAGTAGATGGTGGAAATGGTAGTGGGAAAGAAACATGGGTAGTGTGGTAGAAAGGTTGCAACGGAGAGAAAGGGGGGGGATATGGAGGAAGGGACCAAAAAGGGGGGGGGGCATGGGAAAGGGAAGATGGTTGAAATAGTGGTTGGGGAGGGGAAGTGGTGGAGGAAATCGAAAAAATGGGGGGGGGGGGGGGGGGGGGGGGAGGGGGGGTGAGGGGTGGGGAAGTTAAAGAAATTGATAGTAGGAAAGAAAATAGGGAGGGGTGGGGGGTTGGTGGGAGAGGTGGGAGGAAGGGGTGAGTATCAGTTTTTGGTTGGAGAGGAGAGGAGGAGAGAATCAATGTCGAAAATAGGGGGGGGGGGGGGGGGGGGGGGGGGGGGGGGGGAAGGGGAGGGTGGAGAAGAAAGGGATGTGGAAAAATAGGGGGGGGGGGGGGAGGGGGAGGGGAGGGTGGAGAGGAAGGGGATGTGGAAAAAAAAGGGGGGGGGGGAAGGGAATTGTTGGGTTTTTTTTTTTTTTTTTTTTTTTTTTTTTGCGGATGTGTGTGTGAGTGAGCGTGTGTGTCTGTGTGTGTTATTGTCGTTAGGGTTTGAGGTGTGAGTAATTCAGTGGGGGGGAAAGGGGTTTCTGTCGTGTGATGGAAGGGGAGAGAGGGAGGTAGGGATGACGGAAGGGGGCTTCACCTATGATTTCGCCCGTGGGCGTGCGGTTGGCAGCGGCCCGCAAGCTGGATCCGGAGGGTGAATGTTTAAGGGGAGCAGGTCCTGTCGTGACGTGGAGGAGGAAAAGACAGGATTTTGCGGGGAGCAGATCCTGTAGCGATGTGGAGGAGGAAAAGACAGGATTTTGCGGGGAGCAGATCCTGTCGCGATGTGGAGGAGGAAAAGACAGGATTTCGCGGGGGAGCAGATCCTGTCGCGATGTGGAGGAGGAAAAGACAGGATTTTGCGGGGAGCAGATCCTGTCGCGATGTGGAAGAGGAAAAGACAGGATTTCGCGGGGAGCAGGATCCTGTCGCGATGTGGAGGAGGAAAAGACAGGATTTCGCGGGGAGCAGATCCTGTCGCGATGTGGAGGAGGAAAAAGACAGGATTTTGCGGGGAGCAGATCCTGTCGCGATGTGGAGGAGGAAAAAGACAGGATTTTGCGGGGGAGCAGATCCTGTCGCGATGTGGAGGAGGAAAAGACAGGATTTCGCGGGGGAGCAGATCCTGTCGCGATGTGGAGGAGGAAAAGACAAGATTTTGCGGGGAGCAGATCCTGTCGCGATGTGGGAAGAGGAAAAAGACAGGATTTCGCGGGGAGCAGGATCCTGTCGCGATGTGGAGGAGGAAAAGACATGGATATTTGCGGGGGAGCAGATCCTGTCGCGATGTGGAGGAGGAAAAAGACAGGATTTTGCGGGGGGGGGAGCAGATCCTGTATGTATGTATATATGTATATATATGTATGTTTATACATGTAATGTATATATGTATGTATATATGTATGTATATATGTATGTTTATATGTATGTATATATATATGTAGAGCCAAAAAAGAAAGAGGAGAGGAGAGGAGAAGAGAGGATAAGAGAGGAGAAGAGAGGAGAAGAGAGGAGACGAGAGGAGACGAGATGAGAGGAGCGGAGAAGAGTGGAGAGGATGAAAAGAGAGGAGTAGAAGAGAGAGAAGAAAAGAGAGGATAGGATAAGAGAGGAGAAGATAGGAGAAGAGAGGAGAAGAGAGGAGACGAGAGGAGAAGAGGAGAAGAGATGAGAAAAGAGGAGAAGAGACGAGAAGAGAGGAGAAGAGAGGAGACAAGAGGAGAAGAGAGGAGAAGGGTGTAGAGGAGGAAAAGAGAGGACAAGAGAAAGAGAGAGAAGAAAAGAGACGAGAGGAGAAGATATGAGAAGAGAGGAGAACGGAGAAGAGAGGGAGAAGAGGGGAGACGAGAGGAGAGGAGAAGAGAGGAGAAGAGAGGAGACGAGAGGAGATGAGAAGAGAAGAGAAGAGAGGAGAAAAGAGGAGAGGATAGGAGAAGAGAGGAGAAGAGAGGAGAAGAGAGGAGACGAGAAGAGAGGAGAGGAGACGAGAGGAGAAGAGAGGAGACGAGAGGAGATGAGAAGAGAAGAGAAGAGAGGAGAAAAGAGGAGAGGATAGGAGAAGAGAGGAGAAGAGAGGAGAAGAGAGGAGACGAGAAGAGAGGAGAGGAGACGAGAAGAGAGAGTGGAGAGGAGGAAAAGAGAGGAGAAGAGAGGAGAAGATAGGAGAAGAGAGGAGAAGATAGGAGAAGAGGGGAGAAGAGGGGAGACGAGAGGAGACGAGAGGAGAAGAGAGGAGAGAGTGGAGAGGAGGAAAAGAGAGGAGAAGAGAGAGAGAAAAGAGAGGAGAGGAGAAGAGAGGATAAGAGAGGAGAAGGGAGGAGAAGAGAGGTGAAGAGAGGAGAAGAGTGGAGAGGAAAAGAGAGGAGAAGAGAGAGAGAGAAGAAAGGAGAGGAGAGGAGAATAGAGAAGAGTGGAGAGGAGGAAAAGAGAGGAGAAGAGAGAGAGAGAGAAGAAAAGAGAGGAGAGGAGGAAGAGGGGAGAAGAGAGGAGACGAGAGGAGAAGAGAGGAGAAGAGTGGAGAGGAGGGAGAGAGGAGAAATAGTGAGGAGAAGAGAGAGAGAGAGAAGAAAAGAGAGGAGAGGAGAAGAGAGGAGAAGAGAGGAGAAGAGTGGAGAAGAGAGGAGAAGAGGGGAGACGAGAGGAGGAGAGAGGAGAAGAGTGGAGAGGAGAGAGGAGAGAGGAGGAATAGAGAGGAGGAGAAAGAGAGAGAGAAGAAAAGAGAGGAGAGGAGGAGAGAAGAGAGGAGAGGGGAGACGAGAAGAAAGGAGAGGAGACGAGAAGAGCGGAGAAGAGAGGAGAAGAGAGGAGACGAGAAGATAGGAGAAAAGAAAAGAGAGGAGAAGAGAGGAGCAGAGGAGGAGAAGAGGAGAGGAGAAGAGAGGAGAAGAGAGGTGAAGGGAAGAGAGGAGAGAGGAGAAGAGGAGGATAAGAGGAGAGGAGAAGAGAGGAGAAGAGATGAGAAGGGGAAGAGAGAGGAGAAGAGAGGAGGAGAGATGACGAGTGTAGAAGGGAGGAGAAGAGTAGGGAGGAGAAGAGAGGGGGAAGAGGAGGAGAAGAGGAGAGGAGAATAGAGGAGAAGAGACGAGAAGGGGAAGAGAGGAGAAGAGGAGGAGAAGAGAGGAGAAGTGAGGAGAAAGCAAGAGAAGAGAGGAGTTGAGAGCAGAACAGAGAGTAGAGAGGAAAAGAGAGGAGACGAGAGGAGAAGAGGAGAGAGGAGAAGAGAGGAGAACAGATGACAAGAGGAGGAGAAGAGAAGAGGAGAAGAGATGAGAAGAGAGGAGAAGGGAAAGAGTGGAGAAGAGTGGAGAAGAGGAGAAGAGGAGAGGAGACGGGGGGGGGGAGGAGAAAGCGAGGGAGAGAGGAGAAAAAGAGGGCAAAGAAAAAAAGTGTAGAACAGGAAGGGAAGTGGAAGGAAGAGGAAGGAGGACGAGAAGGAGGCGAGAGATGTGTAAAACCAGGAAATGCTAACAACTTATTGTTCAACAGTAATTGAATATACTCAGGAAAACCGATGCAGTTATATACTTCACAAAACCGAAACAATTATATACTTCGTAAAACGGAAGCAGCAATACACTCAGTGAAACCGAAGCAATAATATATTCAGTAAACCCAAAGCAACAAAACAAAACAAAAGCAATAAAGTAAAACCAAAGCAATACCCTCCCTAAAACCAAAAATGTCAAAGTGAGAGTTACCCATCGCTCACCTACTAAGAGAGTCACGTCGCAACGTGCATATAAACAAATTAAGTTGATTAAAAAGGCTTCCGAGAATCCCGCCAAGTACACCCAAAACCGCCACGGGAGCCAATTCTAAAAGACCGTAGTTGGTACTGAGATTGAATTCATCAAAAATAATAAATCCTCCGGAACTGTAAAGTCCACAATTACCATTTTCACACCAAGCCATAACTGTCCGGAGAACAACTGCCACAACCGCATTCGTAAAAAAGGCGCGCCATAGTAAGGGACTTCGCCACCTGTCAATAAAAGAGAGGGAGAGGAGAGGAGAGGAGACGAGAGGAGAAGAGAGGAGAAGTGAGGAGAAGGGAAGTGAAGAGTGGAGCAGAGAGGAGAAGAGAGGAGGAGAAGAGATGAGAAATAGAGAAGAGGAGGATAAGAGAGGAGGAGAGAGAACAGTTAACAGTTTTCACTTCCAAAATTTCCATTTTTTCTTTCCCAAATCTTTCAATTTTTTCGAGGTTTCCAACAACAACAAAAAAAAAACCATCTTTGACTTTCCAAAATTTCGAACACTAAAAGAAAAAGAAAAACATCTTTTAGCTTTTTCTCCAATAGCCTTTTATTTGGCGTGACAAATGTATCACCAAAAAATATCCAAAACGGAACCGACCCGAAAGAAATGAATGGAAATTCTAAAACCCGAACGTAGAAAAGAAAATGAATCTAAAAAGGAACCGAAAGGAAAAAGGAAAAAAGGAAATTGGTAATTCTTGTATGAAAAAAACTAACCATACTCTAAAAAAAAAAAAAAATGTGATTTCTTTGATTGTTAAAATCTGACACAAAAAAAGACTACAATCTTCTATTTCACACATTCTGTCTTTCTTTCGCCCATTGTTAATCGTACACCCAAAAAAAAAAAACAACATTGCTCTAGAAATATGAGCTGATTCCCAAATCCTATACGAAAAGAAAAAAGAAAAAAAAATCGAACATTTTTTCCATTCGTTTTCCAACAAACTTTTCCGACCATGTTTTTACCGTTTTTCGAGTATTTACGTTGTACTTCCATTGTACTTTTTTCACACTCTTTATATTTCTTGTTTCCATTCCCCTCCGTTTTTTTGCTTTCTAAACAATTATTTCCAAACTTTATAATCCCATCCTTCGCTTGCAAAATACCCAGAATGTATGCTTTTTTACCATTTATTTGGCCGTTTAAAAAACCATTTTAACCAATTTCCCGACCGCTTTTTCAACCTTTTTTTGACCTTTTCGACTGTTTCAACCGTTTTTTTTTTTTAACCGTTTTTTAAACCCTTTCAACCAATTTCTCGACCATTTCTCAACTGATTTTCCCCGGTTTTCTGACCGTTTCTCAACCATTTTTCGTCCGTTTCGTCTGTTTTTGCTCGTTTTCCGAGTATATACCCTTTTCCGAACTTTTCATCCTCCTCCTCTTAACTTTTTTATTTTCTCACCAAGTTCCCAAACTTTATAATTCGATCCTTCAATTGCAAAATACCCGATATGTATGTATCTTCACCATATATATGACCGTTTCTAAAACTGTTTCAACCAATTTCTTGATCGTTTTTTCACCGTTTTCAGACAGTTTTTTGTCCCTTTTTAAACCATTTTCCCGTTTTCCGAGTTAGAATTCCCTACCCTTTACTCAAATTTTTTTATCCTCTTTCCTTTCAAGTTTTTCTCACAAAAGTTCCCAAACTTTATAATCTGGTCCTTCGACCGAAAGATGCCAAAAATGAAGGTTTAAAGATTGGGGTTCAAAATTTCCGGACCCCAATTTTAATAAAACTCGGTTGTCAATTTTAGCCACATATAGACCCCGTTCCGCAATAAGGATTTCCACCTGACAGGGGGGGAGGGAGAGAGAGAGA
>JBBHKE010001036.1:0-19895 GCA_037447655.1 Zygnema cylindricum
ACTATCTCAAAAATAGAGTCCTTACCTCAGCTGTAAAAGGCTAAACACCTTATGAAAGATGGACCGGGAGAAAACCTAACATATCACACTTAAAGGTGTTTGAAAGTCAAGTGTTTAGTTTTAACACAGAAAAATCTGATTGGAAGGTAGATGCCAGAGGAAAGCCGAGATACTTACTTGGGTATGATGAGAACGTAAAAGGGTATAGAGTTTATGATCTCGGAAGAGAAGAAATAATTCTAGTAAAATACTTGGTAGTTATGGATGAAGGAAAATCCATAGATCCCTTTAAGTACACTAAACCGGTTAGAATTAGAATTGAATCCGAAAGTGAGTTAGATTCAGATTCTACTAACCAAACTCCGGTTCAGCCTGACCTTGCAGAGGAAGAGAAAAATCTGACCGAGAGTGACCCTCTCTTGGAGTCACAACTTCCGATTAAAATCGAGGAATAAAACAAGGAAAGACCAGAAATGGACGATGAAAGTCCGGAGATGGACTCCACGGATAGGGGAAAAGGTGAAGTTGTTTGGAGAAACCCGAGGTTACCCTCCATCCCAGCGTCGGAGTTTGAAGGAGGAAGGAGAAGCAACAAGAAACTTCACGAGAGATAAGTGAACAACAAGGTAGCGTCGGAGTTTGAAGGAGGAAGGAGAAGCAACAAGAAACTTCACGAGAGATAACTGAACAACAAGGTAACTAAGCTGTCACATTTGAGCAAACCCTAAACTTACTCAAAAGCAGTTAATAGCTCGGAACGTAGTAGATTGGTGACAGCTATTAATAATGAGATGGCTTCCATTATAGAAGCAAACACATGGGAGTTCGTGGATTATCCTACGGATTGAAAGCCAATAAGATGCAAGTGGATATTTAAGTTGAAGCTCAATCCGGATAACATTATCGAGCGATACAAGGCCATATTAGTGGCAAAGGGGTTCACACAGAAGGAGGGAATCGATTATGAGGAGACCTTCGCTCCGGTTTTTAGATTTCCCTCCGTCCGGATTCTACTTACTCTAGCGGCAGCGAAAGACATGGAAGTGCACCAAATGGACATCAAAACCGCTTTCTTACACGGAGAATTAGAAGAAAAGATCTTCATGCGACAACAGGAAGGATTTGTGGAGAAAAGAGAAAAAAGTAAGGTGTGCAGATTGATAAAATCATTTTATGGACTAAAGCAAGCTCCATGCCAATGGAACAAGACGTTGGACGAGTTTTTGAAGAGTTTGGGATATATCCGAATCAATTCAGATCATTCCATCTACTTATTTGAGGATAAGGAAGGGTATAATTTTCATTGTTATATATGTTGATAATTTGCTTGATTTGAGTAAACCATTGGAGAAAATTAATAGATTGAAAAAGGATCTAAAGAGTAGATTTGAACTGAAAGACTAGAGGGAGGCAAAGCATATTTTAGGAATTCAGATGGAGAGGTATAGAGAAAAAAAAAACAATTAGACTAACTCAAAAGGAAACAATTGGAAATATGCTTGAAAAATTTCAAATGGATAAAGCAAATAGTTGTACAACTCCAATGGACTTAAACAAGGGAAATGAGGGGAACTCAGAAAAGGGAGTCTTGATCTTTGATAATGAGTTATGACCTGAGGAAAGCAAGTTCATGCAAACTATTCCGTACAGACAGGTTGTCGGTAGTTTTATCTATTTTATGAATTGTACTCGTCTTGATATAGCAGCAAGTGTGGGAGTATTAAGTAAGAGCCTGAATGATCCTAAGAAGAAAGATTAGGAATCAGCCAAAAAGGTCATGCGGTACTTGATAAGAACGAGAGATCTATGGTTTCATTTGGGAGGGGATAATACTGACATCACCACTTTGAGTGATGCCAGTTATGGGGAGGCTCCGATGAGAAGGTGTATTTCTGGGTATTTGTTACATTTTAGGAATAGAGCTTGCTGTTGGAGTAGCAAGCAGCAAAAGGTGATTACTCAGCCACCATGGAGGCTGAGTATATGGCCTCTTGTTCGGCTTTGAAACAATTAATGTGGGTGAAATATTGGCTTAAAGAATTGCGATATATGAAGAATGGAGTGCAAAAGATATCATGTGACTATCAAGTTGCAATTGCAATTGCAACGAACCCTAAGCATCACTTTAAAGCAAAACATATTGATATTCGTTTGAGCTTTGTTAGAGAAAAGGTTGAGAATAAAATAACTAGTTTGGAATATAGACCGGATGGAAATGGTAGCAGATATGATGACTAAACTGGTTCACTCTCCCAAATTGATATTTTGCAGGGAGAAAGTGTGGACTGAAAGAAAAGATATACTAGGAAATGAGGGGAGTGTTGAAAAGGGGTATTTATAATCTTACTCTTTTGGTCTTACTGCAGCCCTTATACTTGTTTTAGTCACTAAGAACTTGCAAGCACCCATGGTTGCCCCATGCAGGCAAGGAGATAGACACAAGAATAAAACAAAAGTCGTAGTTCCTTGCAAAAGATAAGCAGTCAGTAGTAGGATTTGATTTGGTGACCTCCTGATGACAGTCGTACGGATTAGCCATCCACCTTATCTGGTAGGTCTTGTAGAAAGCTATACACATATATTGTATGATATTTTTTTAGACATGTATGGTGCAATATATTTCATTTAACTAATTACATGACAAATTGAACATAGTAATATGCGGGACGCAAGAAATACGGATCGCACAGAAATTACGAAATGACATTTAATTTCGACGGACGAAATCAAATGTCGAGATTAGATCGAACGGCTCACAAAGGAGACGATATACAAGAATGGTAGTTTGGCGGTTTGCGGAGACGATGTCGACGGATGACACATGGCACTACATGGTTGGACAGGGGAAATTGCGAGAGGAGCAACTACGCCTGCAGAACTGACACGCGTCAGCGGAGCGGCCATACCTAACTATAGTCGTACAATAAGTACTATTGTACCTATACCTTTTTGTACCTTATTGTCTTTTGATTGTTTAGGTACACTAGTAGTAGGCTTAGAGATGGAGTTTAGGACTCAGAATATTTTTTAGATTTCGGCCTCTCTCCCAGAAAGCACTTGTATTTATAGGCCAACTTTGGGCAGCCATAACTCAATGCTCAGGTGACAAATCTCATTGATTCATTTTGATGCGGTCTCAAATGAGTTTGGGCTACATAAGGGTGTAGTTGGTAAAGGATTTTGCGTCCTAGGGTGGGGCTTATTTATTGCCAAAATAAAAAGTGCAAATATTATCCTAGAGGCTTCATATAAGATAGACATTCTGTGTACCAATGGAGGTCACAGTATTACACGAGTCAACAAATGATGAAATGAAATCTATTATGGGGGCTCAAACATGGGAGTTTGTAGATCTTCCTCCGAACATAAAAGCAATCAGCAATAAATGGGTCTTCAAGGTAAAGCTCAACCCGGATGGCACCATTGAAAGGTATAAGGCCAGACTTGTGACCAAGGGGTACAATCAGAAAGAGGGTATTGATTTTAAAGAGACTTTCTCTCCGGTTGTAAGATTTCCAACTGTTATAATTCTGCTAAATCTAGCTGCAATTGAAAATATGAAGTACATCAGATGGACATCAAGACAGATTTTTTGCATGGAGAGTTGGAGGAAACTATATATACGCGAAAAACAAGAAATGTATGAAGAAAAAGTAAAAGAGAATTTAGTGTACAAGTTGTTAAAGTCGTTGTATTGGTTCATGAACCTAAAGTTAGATGAGTTTCTGACTGGGCTAGGCTTTATAAGGATTAGCTTAAATCGTTTTGTGTATGTGCTGCAAGGGGAAGATGGAATACTTTTTATTGTTGTATATGTAGATGATCTATCACTTATCAGCAAATCTATGATTGAAATAAACCGCATTAAAGCAGCCTTGAAATCAAGATTTGAGATTAAGGACCTAGGTGAGGCCAAGTATATCTTAAGAATACAAGAAGAGAGAGACAAAATCAAGAAATTAATCAAGAAATTAATCATGTTGACTCCAAAGGAGGCTATAGGAAATATGCTTGAAAAGTTCAAAATGAAGGAAGTATAACGGTGTGTGACTCATATGGACTTTAGGCAAAAATTGGAAAGAGATGACTCTGATTCTGGTATTTTAGTTAGTGAGAGTCTAAAGTCGAGGAGGAGGAGTTTATGGATTTCAAACCATACAGGCACGTAATTAGTAGTCTCGTCTACTTCATAAACTGCACGAGGCATGATATTGCTACAACTGTTGGTGTTTTAAGTAGCAGCTTGCAAAATCCAAAGAAATCAAACAGGGAAGCCGCAAAAAGGGTTTTGAGATACTCGGCACGAACTTGGAACCTCAAACTTTTTCTCGGAGGAGGAGAAGTGAAACTGCAAACTAGGAGCGACGCCAATTATGGTGACATGCCTACCAAGAAATTGACGACTGGTCTTGTCTTGGAGTTTAGAAAGGGAACCTGATGTTGGAGCAACAAGCTTCAGAAGATCACAACTTTGTCAACGATGGAGTTGGAATACATGGCAGCAAGCTCTGCCCTCAAAGAACTCCTATGGGTAAAGACACTTTTACATGAAATCAGATACCTGAAGATTGGATCCTTGGTCATCTGGTATGACAACCAGGCAGCTATTGCTATTGCCTCTAATCCCATGCATGATTTTAAAAATAAGCATATGGATATCAGGTTGCATTTTGTTCGCAAAAAGGTGCTAACTAGAGTCATCAAATTGTGTTATTTGGATGATGAAAAGATGGTTGCAAACATGTTAACTAAAGCTCTCCCTGCACCAAAATCACAGTTCTGTAGAGGTGCAATTGGGCTAAGTAACTAGCTTAGTCTAAAGCTTTAAGAGAATGTTGAGTTTAAAGCTTTGTACTTAGTAGATAGGACTGTGAGGAGGAGTTTAGGACTTAGAATAATTTTTTTCTAACTCAAAGTGTAATACTTACCTATTTTAGTTTTACAGTAGCATAAACAATAGAGTGTGTTGTACTTCTATAGAGACACGTGTCGACATCTGAGACTTGTTACAATATTCCTAAAAAGGGACCGACGACAACTTACACGTGTTGACTATCGAACGAGCAAACTCTTATGATTGGTCGAACGGAGTTAAAGGCGGACATTTGGGAAAAAATATTTTGTATGCAACAACATGTATTGTTGATACGAATCGAGTCAACGGATGAGATTTGAGCGGGGACCACAAACGACTAAGCGTACTGTACCCGCTCAGGTGGTCCGTACTTCGGACCACATTCTTTTGGACTATTATGACTGACGTGGACTAAGAAACAAAAACATTATTATGTACAGCCTCTCTTTGAAATATTTGGAAAATATTGTGTTGTAGTCTAGTATATTATAAATTAGTGTGTTACTATTTGAATTGCTAAAACTATTAAATAGGGTTTGGAATTATTTGCAGTACAATAACGTAAAGCTATTAGTACTTGTCATGTAACATTATAGTACTATAGTGCTTAGTGTTGTCATATGATTAGCTAGATAACATTAAATACTCACTTAGTGTATAAAGTTCAAGACTTAGTAAAATTTGAGCATACAGTTTTGGGAATATGGAAAATTAAAGGGCAATTTTTGAAAAACTTGTAGACTCTATATCTTATAGTTTACTGAACCAATTGTGCTGTATATTTGTGAGTTAACAATGTGTATGGTGTTTTTGTTATGTGCTGAATTTGAGTTAAATTGAACTTGTGATTGTGTTTATGTAGAGTTTGGAAAACTGCTGTTTAGTTTGGAAAACTGTTGTTTGATAGGATACTTGTTAGCTTTTGTTGAGAATCATGTCTACTTCCTCAAAAACTGCTGCTTCACCGCCTGGGAAAGTAGTCATAGAACAACAACAACGTCAACACACGCAAATTTCATTCATGACTACCAGGGTTGGAGTTTCGGACTTGAAATCGTAGGTGGTTCACTTAAAACAACGAACCACTGTCGTCCATCATTCGCACTTTTGTTCTAACAAGGTGCTATCATCCATTTAATGTATTCCTCATACTCATCATTGAAGCGTTGATATGATGTTGTCGCATACAGCGCGAGAAAGACCTGTCGTTGCTCGTACGTTGACCCCACATGGAAATCCTAGGACATGAGGAAAAGAGTACAAAAAATAACCAACACAATGCATATCAACCGTCAATATAAAAAAACACGCACTAATAGAGAGGAAATGAGGAGTTACGATATATATTGAGAGGGAAGGGCTGCGGTCCAACAGAATAATGTACTAAAAATTTAAAGGCACAACAAAAATGCATTTTTAAATGAAGTAATAGCAAAAATGAAAGGATGCAACGAAACCATTTACTAAATGGGAGAAGGTATGATTGAAATGGCTTACTTGTACCGTACACTCCGGTAAAATGTTTCAAAAACCGCTTCATGGTCTTTAGAATAAGTTTTTTCTACCTGTTCATTTCGCAGTCTTTCAACATCCATTTTATTACTCGCATTCGAGTTACCTTAGTCAACATGTGTTGAAATTTCGTGTGGGCAACACAACCTCTTGTGTTGGTCGTGAACGGAAAAAAATATTCCGCAATGGTCGTCCGGTCAACTGAGGTTTCGACTTCCGCCTCACTCTCTTCTTTATTTGGATATGCGTTTTCCTCGATGTTCCTCTCCTCTTGTTCATTGTGTACTGATTGACTGTCAAGGTTGGCACCCTTAAATTCTATTGAGGGTCCATATACTTTCAAACCCTTAATATTACTTAAAAAATAGGAAATATGAGTAGCAGAAAAGGAAAAGAATGGCAACCTAAGCAAATGAGGACAAAAAGTTGGTAGTGTCGTTGTCATTATCACAAATACAAATATATGATACACGAGATGCAAGTGAAAGTGAATATGCGCGGTAAAAATGAAGGGAATTGCCATTTTAATTTTTCGTTAAAAATTCAAATTTTGAACTTTGATATGGCTTTCAATTTAAAAATATTTAAAAAAGCGAGAATAGAAGCGGGAACATGTAAAAGTTGGTTCAATTTGGTTGAATATTTCCAAACTTACATCGTCCACGACAATGTTGATAGCGCCATTTAAACACCTATCGCTTACAAGTTGTATGGCAAAAAGTTGATGGGATGAAATGCGAGCGTCGTAACTCTGACAAACGGTTTTTCCAACGTCATCTACGAAATCCGACCAGCTTAAGAAATACGTGGATATTAAACATGCCACGTGTTTTCGGCAACAACCAATGATACTCTTCCAACGGCGGTTGATCAGCTTTCGTCGGCGTATTACCGCCAATAAGAATTAACAAGCAACCTAATAAGTGGCTTTTCTCCGTTTTACATTAAATCATAATTAACAGAGATACTAATAAGAGGTTTGTTTGACGTTTTATCTAACTAATCACATCCTTATTAATATTAAGTCCCAATTTACAATGCATGAATTCTAATAAAACAACCAACCAAACACCTTATTAAAGTTAAGGGTCCATAGTTAACGTGATAAAACACTTGTTCTCCACGCTTACGACAAGGAAATTAAAATCAATCACTGGGTTAGTTGTAAGTTATGTGAACGAAACGTAAACATGCAATACATGTCGCTATAGTTTCGTTCATTACACACTACAACACTGAAGTGAATGAACGCATTAGAGTTCTAGGGTTACGTAGCATAATAAGGTAAGTGTGTTTTACAACCCGAAACATGGAATCAATTCTATGACGCGACAATGTACGTTTTGTCTTATGTTGTCCTCGCACCTATTTTACTGTAATCATATTTCTTGCGCGTGAAAAAAACGCTTATTAGAGTCATGAACAAACTTACATGAAATAACATAAACTCGTGTTGTCGACGGTTTTTTCTCGTACCTATTTTAGTGTATAATTATGAACTGCGTAATGATTATTTATTTGCAAGCCCAAATTAGAATTATGTATTAATTATAGTAAAAGAAAACGGCGTGGTACGAATTGTCAGATTTTGTACTTCTCCCTATTTTAAAATATATGTTATGACGGCGGATCATGTACACCTAAATCAAGGTTATTGAGAAATTACAATTAATCATTTTTTTGAAGATGGGATTGATACACAATCTAGCGTAAATGACACTAATTCATTATTAACACTAAAAATCATTATACACTAATAACGATTCACGATGTAATAGCGATACACGATGTATAAAGTATGGACGATATGGTATATAATAATATGAGTAATATATTAGTGTCAAAAATACTGTAGCTCCCTGCATGATACCTTACTTGTACTGAAGATATCGAGGCGTATTTTGTCGTTTGGTCAAACATTATGTTACGCCTCATCTTTATACAAATTATATACCTTTGGTTGTCCGTTTGAAAACCTTTAAATAGGCCCATTTTTCGTCTATTTGCAACCATAAAGGGCGTGTTCTTCGGCCGACCTAAACAAACGGGTAACGTTCCCCCTCGCCCCACGTCAGTGACCGAGTAACTTTGGGTACGCCCCCATGTAAGCTATACTCTGAAAAAATATTTTGGACTATAGTGTAGTGTTTTGTACTACTGGAAAGCGTCCCAATGTGCGAAAATGAAATCGAAACTTTGAAATGTGACTGTTGTAGACGTAGGTACAACTTTGTGATGGTTGAAAACGACTACAAAACTTCCGACGATTAGTAACGCCAACAAAACAGCGACGATTGTAGACGTTTGGAATTTAATAATTTTGTGACATTGTAGTCATTTACGGTTTTGTGACATTGTGACGCCATGCTCACTTGTGACAACGTCAACGTCACAAAATTCAAGAACTTTCTGCCATGGCTATCCAATTTAATTTTTCGACTTTTCTCACTTGGCTTGCCATAAAAATATACAGAACGGTAGTCAAAATATTTTTTTTTGAAATGTGTTTCATTTAATACCAGTATTATCATGCCTCATTCTAAAAAGTGAGAGATGAAAGCGATTGTGTGAGAGGGAGCGACGACGTCGCAAAATTCAGCAAAGGACCCATAATGAAAGTGGAGGTCCGAGACCCCTCCAAATATTTTTCCGTACATGCTCGACTTTTCCGTACATGCACGTGATGGGCAGGGAGAAAAATAGCGAGTGCTCTCCTCTGTCCTTAAAATTTTCCCATTCGTGCGGCTCGTGCTTCGACCGTTTTTCGTAGTGTTGTGTATCATTAAGGATTTGCCGATAACCGATATGGGCCTTTTTTCGGGGACCCGATAATCGATATATTGGTACGATATATCGCTATTGGTCTTATCGCCGATAAGTAGCCGATAATATCGGCTACTTATCGGCTACTTATCGGCGATAATGCAGATAACGATAACTATCAGCGATAACTCTACAAGCCGTACATATTAATGTACGGCATGTACACTCAACTGTACGACTTATTCCCCCGACGTGCCCTACTCACAATCCCTGAGGTACCTACAAATCAGATCATGTGTACAAGCCGAAAGTACAGTAGCCGACATAAGATTTGTACGACTTTAGTACAGCTCCAGTTAAAACGATGTACCTTTCATATCCGACGCCGTGGCTTTGTCCCTTTATTTTTTGGGATCCAGTGGAAACCTGCCACGTGTAAATTCGTCGGCTTTTTTGGCAAAAACTGCCAAAAAAGCCATTCCGAGATGCCGGCGCTCACGCTGACCGTCCGCTCGTAATTTCTCATTGAATTTCATCCGTTCGATTTCGGTGGCGCGCATAATGTTATTTTGCATCCGTTGTACTTTGTGTCCGCCTTCTTTTTACCGTTCCATGATAATCACTTTATCGGTACAATTTCGTACGTTCCCGTAAAACTTGTTTTCAGTTAACCGCCCAAAAAGTACTACAAAGTGCAACTTATTTTTTCGTCAAATTGCGTACATTTCCTGTGAAAAACCGTACATTTCTCGTAAATTTACCGTTCAGTTTACCGGACAGAAAGCACTTCGGACAGAAAGTACAGAAAGTACAAATATATCAGGACCGCTGACCGTTCAATAACCGATAACTATCGGTATCGGTGTTATCGCGATAATTTTTTTACCGATACACAACACTACACCGTGAATCGCTATTAGCGTAATGAAATAGATAGCGTAATGAAACAATTAGCGTACTTTACGGTAAATTGTGTTTTTTCGGGTACACCATGATACTAATTTATCATGTACTCTAATTTGTAAACTGCTTTGTAAAAAATTTCAGCCCATAATATGTCTACACTAAAACACGTATTTGTACGAAGCTGTTCAATTCGTACGCCGTCGCTTTTTTTTACATCTGCGTTTGCCGGAAAATATTTACGCAATTATATATTATTATATTTTCTGTACTTTTAAGTTTAAAAATGTACGAAATAGTACATATCTGGCAGTCCGTACACCACACTATTTAAAAGGGAACTAAATTACAGTTATGAACCGCATTGAGCGGGGTACCTCAAATAACGTGCAAAAACATTTAGCGTACTTTATTCTATTTGAGAATTTGCCCCAAAAAAAGGGGTACCCCAATTAGCGTCATGTACGCTAATAGCGATTCGCGGTGTAGTTTTTCTTTAATTGTTTGGGCGGTACTTTTCCTGAAATCAAGTCGCGAGGTGATTTTCGATGAAGTTTTTTGACGGGGTGGATTCTCTTGCCCGGGGGTCGAAAAGAAAAAAACGCCGAAATTCGTTAAAATGTGGACAAACATGAAGTACATTCAAAGTATCGACTTGACATTTGCTGTACTTTTAATGATTTGATTTTATTGTACGGCTAAAGTGTTTATCGTATGGAAATGCGTTTTGGGTCAAAACGACAGAATAAAGTCGATACATGGGGACGTACCCTTTGTCCCTCGGCCGACTTAAACTTTGACCCTCGGCCAACGTTAGCGATCGGGCAACTTCCAAAGCACCCCCTCGGCAATCGTTTTTGACCGTTAGATCTTGGCTGCTCCATCCTGTCAATGAATCAGTATATAAATAAGAGAACGTTGTTCGCCTTCGGGGAAACCCCCTTATTTAGGCGCTGTGTCTGTCATTTTTTTTAGGCACAATGTAGCGCTGCCGCCCGTCGCGATACAGACCGCAGTACCGCCGGCATAATTCCTGGCAATTTTCTACGCTGCCGCCCGCTGACAATCTTCTACGCTTTCGCCTGCTGGCGATTTTCTACGCTGCTGGCAAATTTACACGCTGCCGCCCAGTAGCAATTTTTTACGCTGCCGCTGGTGGCAATTTGAAACAGGAGCCTGCCAAAGTGCCAATCTTCGAAGCCTACGCCACATCTGAAGTTAATTATAGTTGTTTGGTTTCCTAAACAGAGACCTGTTAGCCTGTTTGGCTGGTCCTGGTGCCGTACGTCATTTACCGTACAGTCTTACACACTAAATCGCGACGGGATCTCCGGAATCCCATTCGGCAGCAGTGTAGCGCTGCTCTTCCTGCATAGAAGCCAAAGGTACAGAAATACCACCGACAATCTGACGATAAAGTACAGTCTTCACAAAATGCGGATCTATGCGCTTGCCTTGTTGGCGGCCGCAATCTATTTGGCGACAGAATCCGGGCAGGGAGGAATTTGAAGTTTTGAACGGTTTCATTTAACGAAGCTGCGCTGTTTTCCAGTCTCCCAAGAGTCCACTGTAGTACAGTCGTGTAGTTGACCCCCAAAAGTGCCGAAGACTTTGACATGAGAACGGCTATTAGCTTGCAACAAAATGCGCATGCAATACACGCTTGTCGGCTGACTAACCGTACACTACTAACCGACAGGGTACGGTGTTCAAGAGAGCTGGCCTCTGCTACCGTACGCGTATTAGGGACCTACAGCGCCGCCTACCACATGGGAACACGATGTCGAAAGTCGTGAGACGTGCCGGACTGCTCGTTTTATTACCATTTGTAAAAGATACGAGCCGGATTATTGTACCGCCAACTCGTATTTGGGGGTGTGGGGGCGCGTATCAGTACCAACACCGTGAATCGTTATTAGCCTTATGTACTCTATATCGGCACCCCTAAAGTTTGACATTGATACCGGAAATATAATTAATAAATCTAATTTTTCCTTGACGTTAATTACGGTTCTTGTAAATTAGCGATAACGGTCATACCGTACATATTTTATGAATAGTGTGGTATACGGAAGGTGTTTGTTCGTACATAACTGTACTTCATAACTGAAAATCGTACAGAAAAGGTAGCTAACTTATGACGGCTGCATACAGAACTGCGCTTAGAATAAACGCGGAATCGAGTTTGCGACAAACGCATCCGCAAACCGAAATTCGAATTATGGATTATCTATAGTATAAGGACGCGACGATAGACGGATTGTCAGATTTTGTACTTTTACCTATTTTACAGTTTATATAATGATGGCAGATCCGGTGTACCTAAATCAGCGTTATGGAGAAATTACAATTAAACATATTTTTTAAAAATTTGTAATGCCCAAACTAGTATTAATAACACTAATTAATTATTGACACTAATAATTTGTAAACGCTAATAACGATTCACGGTGTCCTGTACAAGTATGGGTATCGAACAAGCCCCCATACAAGTGTGGGACCGTCGGCACCTCCCGGCACCTCGCGCCAATATTCGGCATCTCTTGGGATCGGGTACGAGAAATAGGGTTTTGGGTTGTTTTTTAATAAAAAAAAAAAACAAAAACAGAAAAAAAAACCCTAAACAAGCGGTCGTGGACGTCTTCGGCACCCCGGGGGGCCAAAAAATATTCAGAACTGTACTATGCTGAATCTTGCAACTTTTTGGGCCAGGGCTGCCGAAGACGTCCGCGACCGCTCGTTTAGGGTTTATTTTTTCTGTTTTTGTTTTTTTTTTATTAAAAAAACAACCCAAACCCCAAAACCCTATTTCTCGTACCCGATCCCAAGAGGCGCCGAATGTCGGCGCGAGGTGCCGCGAGGTGCCGAAGGTCCCACACTTGTATGGGGGCTTGTTCGATACCCTTACTGTACAGTACACTGTGAATCATAGAGGTACCAGGCGTTTTAAACGCACGCATGAAACGTCGAAAAAATAATGATATATGCGCACGGAACAAATGCAATTTTTTTAAAATGCGTTGACCTACTTTGACTTCATAATAAAATAGAAAATAAAAAACATTTCATCAAAAGTACTACTACAACTTAGGGTATGTGCCCATGTGTAAAAAGTACCTGTTTTTTAGTATATCTTCCGTCAAAGATTTTCCCGCGGCTTCCGCTGGCTTTTGCATCCACGCTGGCGGAAGGCACATGGTCTCTGCCACGTGTAGCCACATAATCGCCCGTTCGTCGCGGATATTTGTCTACTTTTCCACGAGGCGCAATGCTATACGTTCAAGCTCCTGAAATTGTACTCTTTCAGGCCACTTGTTGCTAACTGTAAGGTTTTACCGACGGCGTATCCGATTCTGCATCTGACGGTCAAGGTTTACGCTCATAACCTTGGAGAATGAAGTCAGTCATCCAGTAACTTAGTTTTTCTGACAGAAAAAAATAATTTGGTACGGCATTGTCTGAAACAGAACGTCCGACAGTAAATAACCACATTTTCAAAATTCAAACCCTAATTTTAACTTCACCCTAACTCAAAAAAAAATGTAGGATAATATTGGAACTGTTTAAACCATAGTTCAAAAGTAGGTGACCGTACGCCCATACAATATGCCTATTGTATGCAAAACATACAATATGGCCTTAAGACCCATATTATAATTTCTCATTATTTTGTACAGTTTTTCAAAATAAGTGTCAGATAATGGCGTCGACCGGGAAGATTGAGTGCGTCGCGCAGAAAGGCGTACTCAGATTTGACTTCAAGTAATAAAGACGAACGAAAATCGCGCTGACCTGTTCTCACATGTTCAGGCGTCGAATATGTGAACACGGAGTATCGCGGCTAGTCGGCTACCCTAAAAACATGGGAACGTGTATCGATTCCTTAACTTTAACAGCGATTCACGGTGTGCTTTTGACCTATTTTTTGATAATTCCGTACATTTTGCTCGTACATTAAATCCGTACACGAAAGCTACGAATTTTACGAAAATTTCAAAATCTTAAAAATTTAACGCATTTTCGTAAAAAAGTGAAAATCCGTACGTTTGGTACCTCTATGCTGTGAATCGTTATTAGCCTTATGTACGCTATATCGACACCCCAAAATTTTGACATTGATACCTTAAATATAAAAAAATTACACTATTTAAGAACGTGGACCATAATCTGCCACGTCTCCTAACACTAAATTAAAATGAATAATGCTCGTTTTTTCTTTACACTAACAATTTCTATACGCTAATAACGATTCAAGGTGTACTGTACAGTACACCGTCAATCGTTATTAGAGTAAAGGAATACATAGCGTAAAAAAAACATTAGTGTTATTAACACTAATCGGGGTTTTTTTATTTTTTTTTTAAACATAAATACTAATTAATCCCTAACTGTAATTTGGGTTGTCCTGAATAATAAATACCCGCCCTTTCGATGTCTACAGTAATATGTGTACCCGTACAAAATCTGACAATTCGTACTCTATCGCGCAATTCACACGGTCGACAGACGAACATATGAGAACGTGATTTTGTCGACAAGTTTGCGTATTTTTCTTCCACTCCACATTCACATTTGTGCGCAATAATGTTAATTGTCTTTTTATGCCTTTGTAATTAAAAAATAACATTTCATACGGAGATACCCTGTCCGTACGCCACACTATTTCCATCGCAATGTACTTCCGTTATTAACACTAATTGAAAAAAAAACCCTAATTATAACAATGGAAAAAATAGAGTTATGGATTGTATTTCATGTTTTTTTTTTTTTTTAAAGGGCACCGAATTAGCGTTATTTACTATAATAGCGATTGGCGGTGTAGCTACATTTGGCGCTTCTTTTGTAGCTTTACGATACGATAACGATGCACCTTGTTTTGCTATCAGCATACTGTGCAATGTTGTCGTACTACATATGTTTCGTATCAAGCCACTTAATCGCAATAAAGTTTGCGATACAAAATCACAACATCTCAAGTGATAAAAGTGACAGTTGAAGAACTTACGATTTTACGATATAATATAAGCAAATCGAAACGCTGCTACCTCGATACTCTGGTTATGGAAGTTATGTACTGGAGCTCGATCTGCCTCTCGTTTGCTATAGTGCAGTACAGTAAAGTGTTGTACTGTATAATACAATACTGTACAGTACAGTACATTGTCGATCGTATTTAGCGTGTATATTTTTTTTGTCTCTTAAAACATCTTTTCTCGGAACACATTTGTCCAATTTTCAATTTCAGACCGCCATTCGTAAGATGATAATACAACCTTTAATGGCAAACCATCAGATCCACAATCTGACATGTATGTTCGGAGAAAAGATGTTTTAAGAGACAAAAAAACATACACGCTAAATACGATCGACGGTGTACTGTATTTCATTTCAAATTTTTTAGTCTTTACATTAATAATCGAGGTGCTACATATGGTACTACATATCGAATGCTCCACAATATACTGTTCCAATATGTCACATGGTACTATGAATTAGTGTTGGGCATCGAGGACCATTTATTGATATTCGATATATATCAAATTTCAGGTACCCGATAATCGATACATCGCTTCGATATATCGAAAATGAAGATATCGTCGATATATCGTATCTCCAATATATCGTAGCATAAAAAAAAATTAAGAAATCACAGGTCACCAAAGTCACGTGCCTTCGGACAAAGTGATCGTAAAATCTTTGCCGAAAAGAAATACGGTTTTTCCTTAAAAGTTAGGGTACTTTCGCATGTGCTAAAGATACAGTTATTTTATATCGTTTTCCTCCATAACTTATAAAAAAACGAGAAAATCAGCAGCCATACCAAAAAGTAGAAATTACCACCGTACAAGTTGCGTTACCTTTAAACTTTATACATACAGTACTTTGTCGTCTATCGTGATGCAATTTGTTGTTTAGCGCATTTCAACCCACTTTCATGTTCTTTTAGCACATGTTCAAACTTTACGTCAAATCACCTCGCGAGGTGATTTGAAATAAAGTCCAATAAGGTGAGTCATAAGGCAAACGCCGTCGCACGTGTCTGAATTTTTTATTATTTTTGTGCGCGGAGTACCAAAAAAAAAAGCATGCTGCACGATTTCAACCCGTGCGTACTGTTTTCCGTGCGCTCATTTTCGTACAGGGGTTGTCTATGAAATACACGTGTATTCACACATAGCGTGTAGTCAAAACATTCGCCACATGTTTGCAAGTGGGAAGACGAAAAACAAAACCGCATTTTTGTGCGACAACGAAAGGTATTTTAGGGCTTCGACATGTCAACTATGTGACGTACGGACATTACGAAGTCACAAAAATTGTACAGCTTGCGGAGAAACGCCTCAAATTGAAGTCGAGTGGAAGTTTTGCCTCATTTTGTGTACCACTTCATCTGCCACCTTGTTTCGTACATGTCTACGTAAGTCACTTTATAAGTAACAAGTTATTTGCGTTTACATCCGAATGCTATGAAAGTTGTACAAAGAATCGTCGTTTAAAAACAAAGTAACAAAACTAAGTTTGGGTTACATGCGAAAGTACCCTTAGCAGAGTGAAGGAAATCTTTGAGGTACATTGACGTGGTACACTTGCGAAGTACACGTACATAATACGCAAGTACGGATTTCCATATGAAAATGGTCGATTTTCAAATTTTTGACGATTTTAGATATTTGATCGTCTAAGAGCCACCCATATCAAAACACGTATGCAAAAACAGATGTTACTCGATGTAACCGAGGCCTGTGTAATACATAAATATTGTTGTCCTTACTATTACAGAGACCACATGATGTAACCATACCCCAACTAAGTAATTAAATGAATTATAAAATTAATACTTTCTTGTCGGTTACATTTTGCGACGTCTGCCTTAAAGGGCGTGTCCCCATGTGTTAAAGTAAGGGTTGTTTCCGTCGTTTTCACAAAAAATGGGACCCCCGACGAGAAAATATTACGCCTACGAAAAATGGGCAAAAACGCAAGTACATTTTGCGTCATCTTGAAACTTGGAAGGTACGATAATTTGGCGTTATTATCATCGCGACCCACTTCCAGCTCACTGAAATCAAATCGCGATCTGATTTTAATCGAAATACTACCCTATTGACGAATAGAAAATCGGGTTTGCACGCGTCAAAGGTTTTCGATTTTTTTTTCGTAGTTTGGAGAGTACAAAAAAAAAAAGATGTTTGTCCGTTTTCAAACAATTCTTTTGTTTGTTTGGTTGTACGGACAAGCAGCCGGATAGGATCCGCCAGAACTACGCACACGGCAGTGAAAGAAAACCCGACAATTACAATGTCAAGCTGAACATTCAATGACACTTTCATTAGTGTACTATACAACCCATTTGTATACGTATGCGATTGCTTATGTTGTCCACGTGTGGTCGTCGACAAATGCCAAGAGCTCGTAGGCGGCGACAAAGCGTCGACAAATGTCCGCAGTATGTCAAGAGCTCGTCATAATGTACAAATGTCCGCAGTTTCTCCAGAGCTCGTTGGCATCTACAAATGTCCATAGTTTGTTGGTGTCTACAAGTGTCGCAAGATATTGGCGATGTCTACAATTGTCACATATTCGAAGTAATGAAGGCGCAAGTAACGTTTGACATAGGCACACTTTGAAATGTACACCGTAAAATTTTAGCTAAAATCCAAAGTAACGTTTCAAAGTCTCGGTTATATGGGAACACGCCTTTACATTGATAGCGAAATGTTAGGATATTGGGCGAATCGGCGTCTGCTGAAATCGCGCTGCCAAATGATTTGTTCGCTTCGCGTCAGTTATGTTTTGATTTTTTTTGTACTGTACTTTGATGTCGGTTTGGTTTGGTGCGAGCGGTATTCATTTGTACGATGGTATTCATGTGTACGAATTGCACTTTGGTCGATTCTGACAAAATGTTGGGGCTAAGGGCGTGTTCCCATGTAATCGAAACTTTGAAACGTTACTTTGGATTTTAGCGCAAATTTTACGGTGTACTTTTCAAAGTGTGCCTATGTCAAACGTTACTTGCACCTTCGTTACTTCGAATAAGTGACGATTGAAGACATCGCCAATATCTTGCGACACCTGTAGACACCAACAAACTGTGGACATTTGTAGACGCCAACGAGCTCCGGAGAAACTGCGGACATTTGTACACTACAACAAGTTCTTGACATAGTGCGGACATTTGTCGACGCCAACGAGCTCCTAGTAATTGTCGACGCCCACACGTGGACAACATAAATAATCGCATACGTCTACAAATGGGTTGTATAGTACACTAATGAAAGTGTCATTGAATGTTCAGCTTGACATTGTAGTTGTCGGGCTTTCTTTCACTGCCATGTGCGTAGTTCTGGCGGATCCTGCCGGCTGCTTGTCCGTACAACCAAACAAACAAAAGAATTGTTTGCAAACGGACAAACATCTTTATTTTTGTGTACTCTTCTTACTGCAAAAAAAAAAATGAAAACGTTTGATGCGTGCAAACTGGATTTTCTATTCGTCAATAGGGTAGTATTTCGATTAAAATCAGATCGCGATTTGATTATAGTGAGCTGGAAGTGGGTCGCGATGATAATAACGTCAAATTGTCGTACCTTCCAAGTTCCAAGATGAAGCAAAATGTACTTGTGTTTTTGCCCATTTTTTGTACGGCGTAATATTTTATCGTTGGAAGTCCTATTTTCTGTGAAAACAATGAAAAAAAAACCTTACTTGAACACATGGGAACACGCCCTAAGTGCTCTCACCGTAGGGTTCATGTAACGACAAAAAGTGACTGTCTGCAATGTTTTTATTTACATGTGATTGTCGCAGTTTTGTTACCGAAAACGTTCGCCGACCGTGTGAATTTTTAATTTTATTATGACGGTTGACGTTCGCAAGCGCGGCAAAATTTTAAACGGTTGTCACAATATTTTGAATGGCAAAGTTGTCCAAGCGATTGACCGTCAAATTTGTACTCAACGGTGCTTTATTTGTACCAATGTGTACTCCAAACGTACATTTTTTGACAAAATAACGTAAGTGACTGTGCGCAACCAAAACAGTAGTGTTGGGTATCGGGTAAATTCATATCGCAATAATCTCAATATTCGATATATCGAATATCGATCGAGGAGGATCCTCGACATATTGTACTGAGACCAACATAAATTATTGCGATATACATCGCGATACATAGTATTTTTAAATTTAATATTTTTATTTTTTTATTTAATATGTTATTTTAGCGAAAAAGTCAAATTGTCTAATACGCCACGTACGCCGTGATTTTCGTTCCGTGACTTAAAGGTAGACGCCGCAAAATGTAACCGACAAAAAAGTACTAATTTTGAAATTCTAATGATTAGTTATTTGGTCTCAGTAATAGTACGGACAACATTATTTATGTATTACAGAGGCCTCGGGTACATCGCGTATCTTTTGTAAATTAGTTTTACATACGTGTTCTGATATGAGTGGCTTCACGTAAGCTGACTACCAAATCTCAATAATCATCGAATATTTAGAAACCGACCTTTTTCGTCTAGAAAATTGTACTTGCGTATGACGTACGTGTACTTCACAAGTGTACCTCGCCAATGTACCTCAGAGATCTCCTTCACTCTGCTGACTTTCAGGAAAAAAACCGTATTTCTTTTCGGCAAAGATTTTATAGTCACTTTGTCTGAAGTCACGAGACTTTGAAAACCGGTGGGATTTTTTGTTTTTTAAGCTTCGATATATTGGCGATACGATATATCGGCAATATATCGTGATGATTTGAAATTCGATATATCGAAGCGATATATAGATTATCGGGTACCTGAAATTCGATATATATCGAATATCGGCAAACGGTTCTCGATACCCAACACCACAAAAC
>JBBHKE010001036.1:19905-41459 GCA_037447655.1 Zygnema cylindricum
TATAACCGCTGCAGATGTTGACAGTGTATAAACTTCATTACTTCCGCGTTCATTGCTAACTGTATCCGTGTGAAACTTTTCATTTGGCATTTTAGACGCGATTTTAGGTTTCATTGCAAAGTTTCAAAGCCAATGTACCCTTGTGCGGGAATCAGTTAAGCTAAACAAACGCCGTAGTAGAGCAGGCAGACTACGTTACAGCTGTGAAACGCATGTATCGTTAGTGATTTCTTTACTTTAGCATGATAAAGTTTTGTTGAGGTTTAGTTTTAGACTACTGGGCGGCGGATATTGACGAAATGAAATAGTACGATTTCATTTCTTTAGTGATTGCTATGTACGCAAAGTGTCGACATTGCATCAGACGGACGAGATGATGCCGCAAACAAATCGAATTGACTAAGGGCGTGTTCCCATGTAACCGAAACTTTGAAACGTTACTTTGGATTTTAGCGCAGATTTTACGGTTTACTTTTCAAAGTGTGCCTATGTCAATCGTTACTTGCGCCTTCATTACTTCGAATATGTGACAGTTGTAGACGTCGCCAATATCTTGCGACACCTGTAGACGCCAACAAACTGCGGACATTTGTAGACGCCAACGAGCTCCGGACAAACTGCGGACATTTGTACACTACAACGAGCTCCTAACATACTGCGGACATTTGTCGACGCCAACGAGCTCCTGACATTTGTAGACGCCCACACGTGGACAACAAGCAATCGCATACGTCTACAAATGGGTTGTACAGTACACCTTGAATCGTTATTAGCGTATAGAAATTATTAGTGTAAAAAAAAAATTAGCGTCATTCATTCTAATTCAGTGTCAGGAGACGTGGCAGATTATGGTCCACGTCCTTAAATAGTGTAATTTATTATATTTAAGGTATCAATGTCAAAAATTTGGGGTGCCGATATAGCATACATAAGGCTAATAACGATTCACGGTGTACTGTAGTGAAAGTGTCATTGAATGTTCAGCGTGACATTGTAGACGTCGGGCTTTCTTTCACTGCCATGTGCGTAGTTGGCAGTTCTGGCGGATCTTGTCCGGCTGCTTGTCCGTACAACCAAACAAACAAACGAATTGCAGTGTCATTGAATGTTCAGCGTGACATTGTAGACATCGGGCTTTCTTTCACTGCCATGTGCGTAGTTCTGGCGGATCCTGTCCGGCTGCTTGTCCGTACAACCAAACAAACAAACGAATTGTTTGCAAACGGACAAACAACTTTATTTTAGTGTGTAGAAATTGATGGTCCTTTTTTAAGTATTTTCTAGGTCTAAATAGAAATACACAAAGAAGGGAGGCAGTCTATCTCTAACTTCTCTCTCCAACTCCCACAATTGTCCCAGTCACTGAGAAGTTGGAGAGGAAGCTAGAGCCATGGCTACCTAGGCTATCCAGAGGTTTACAGGAAATAGATTAGTTGATTTATTGAATGGTAGTTTGGTAGTTTATTTTCTAAAAGAATAGTGATGCAACCAGGATTAAATCCTGGAACCTGCCGGAGTTAAAGCAGCAAGTAGCCGATAACCTTATCCGTTAGGTCTAGAGCTAATGATACATGATATAGGATTTGATATTTATTTATACATTATTGCGTAGGATATTTCATTTAACGGAACTGCTTACGGTATACATAGAGTCAGTTATGTAGAAGTACGGATTACGGTACAGATAAGAAACAAGTACCACGCATTTGTTTTTTTAAACGAAACAAATACCGCGCAAGTATTTATGACGGCTCCGATTGAAATTTGCATTCAATCAGACGGCCGAGAAGAAAGCGGAGATCGCGGAAGAGATTCTCGGCGGTTTGTGGTCATCGCCACATCAGATGACACGTGGCGAAATTGCTTTAGATTGCGGCATCTCCGAGAATTACGGGACCGAATCCGGATAAGACATATGTCGACTTTTAGGCCATGTCGTACAATATCCGTACAGAAAGTACACCGGCAGCTGTACTTTTGTGTACCGAAGTGTAATATGATTGGCTCCGTACGTCAGTAGATAGAGTTTGTGAGAGAGATAGGACTTAGAAAAAAATGGTAGATAGGACCCTCTCTCCCAGAGAGCTTCTATACAAAAGGTCAACTTTGACCCTCCATAACTTACTGCTCAGGGGAGCAAATTCAGAGATTCTTTTTGCTATCAACTCAGGAGAGTCTTGTCTTCACAAGGGTGAAGGTGGTCAGAGTTTTTGTTTGCCAGGGTGGCGGTTATTCTTGCTGAAATACAAAGGGGTTAGGGTTATCCTAGAGGCTTCTTGGAAACTGTCCACTCTGAGGACTTATGGAGGTTCCAAAGTTTCAGGTTATGGGCCCACCCTCTAGGGTACCCATATTCAATGGAGCTGGCTTCATATACTGGGAAAGTATAATGATAGGAGCTTTATGCGAAAAAAGGTTTTGGGGGATAATGAGTGGACGAGTGGGGCGTCCATCAAGTCTTGGAGTCTCTCCAGGGTTTGGAGGAAGCAGATTCACAAGGAAAGCAGATCCATCTTCAACGGAGGAGACAAAGGAAGGAGAGGTGGTGGACAAAGCAACGGAGAAGGAGACGACCTCACCAATAGCAACTGGTTTAGCATTCATGTCACCTATTCCAAGGAACGAGGAGAATGATACACATACCTTGGACTTCAACAATATGGCGGCAAAGCACTTCATCCTCCGCCATCTTAATCCATGGCTTGCATGCCCTCATTTAGAAGTAGAAAGGTCATCAGATCTTTGGATGGCTCTCATAGAGATGTACCAAAGTGGTACGATTCAGCAACAACAGTTGGCTGATGAGAAAGTTAAGGAGTATGTATACAAAGGGGGGAAGATGTTGGATTATTGCTATGAGCTTGCTAAACTCTTCATGGAGCTAGAGAGTGCGGGAAAAATTTTCAGTGAAAAAAAAAAGGTTAACTGTTTACTAATGAAGTTACCCGATGAGTTCGAGAACATAGTCAACCATGTGCACGACTTGCCGGACTCAAGGTGGATATGTAACTCAGTGGTAGGGATGATTCTCGTTTGGGAGATTACGATTGAGAACCGAAAGGGAGGAAAGAGTGGGCAAGCCTTGGCAACTGCGACCGATTGGAGGAACAAGGAGTCTCGGAAACCAGTCGGAAACTATGGAGGGAGGGAGCAAAAAAATCAGATCGACGAGTTCGAACCAAGGACTCCCAAAGGTTTATGTCATTTTTGTAAGAAACCAAGGCGCTATATGGCAGAGTGCACTAAGCTAAGACAGTTTTGATTAAAGAAACGTCAGGCTGGTGGAACCACGAGAGGAAAGAAAAAGGCATTTGTGACAGAGGTACATGAGGCGGAATCCGAAGACGAGGAGGATGAGTTTCTATTGGATGAGGAGTTGGAGGCGAAAAACAAGTCGAAATTCCACGAAGGTAGAAATGTGCTTACGGTGGATTGAAAGGTGAAGCAGGTTGGATTATAGATTCAGTTGCCTCCTTGCACATGTGTAAAGATAAGCACGTGTTCACTAAGATAAGAAAGATTCCCACCGTAGAGATAGAATATGGGGATGGGAGGATAGTCACTAATACTCTTGTAAGATTGGTAGATTTGAAAGTGTTAGTAGAAGGAAAGACATCCATAGTAGCATTCTCCGATGTATTGTTTATTCCGAAGCTGAACAAAAACCTCATCTCTACATCTGTATTAGATGATAAGGGTTTTTTTACTAGCAGTAGGGAAGGAGTCTTTACTGTTAGTTTTGAGGAGGATGTCTATTTCATTGTTTAGAAAGGTAGCCAAGGGATCTTTAGGCTGATTTTTAGTAATGAAACAAAGAAACTTTATTATACTGGTGTTCATGATATTATGATGTGGCATAAGAGGCTTGAGCATTTGAATCTAGATAAGTTAAGAGAGATGAAAAAGATGGGAGTGGTGGAAGGGATTCAGTTCAGTGAGAGTGATAATATAAGTGATTGTAGTGGATGTGCTCTAGGTAAAGCACACAGATTACCCTTTCCCAAAACCGCCACCTATAAGGGAGAAAAAATTATTGATTTAGTACACACAGATATTTGGGGACGGGCTAAAGTGCCCTTACCGGGGGGGAAGAGATTTATGATGACTATCACTGATGATTGGTCTCGGTATTCCAGGGTGTATTTTTTGAAAAACAAGTTAAAAGCTCAGGATTGTTTTAGACAATATAAAGCATGGAGCGAAAAACTCCATGAAACTTCAATCAAGAGAATAAGGAGTGACAATTGTGGAAAGTATACTTCTAACAAGTTTGAGGATATTCTGAGGGAAGATGGAGTCCAACACCAAAGGACAGTTCCAGAAAACCCGGAACAGAATGGGGTAGCTGAAAGGTTAAATAGAACACTAAGTGATAGTGCTAGAAGTATGTTGTCAGATAAAAAGATAGGAAAAAGGTTTTGGGCAGAAGCAATGAACTGTGCTAATTACCTAAAAAATAGAGTTCTAACTTCAACTATAAAAGATCAAACGCCTTATGAGAGATGGACAGGCCGTAAACCAGACATATCTCTCTTAAAGGTATTCGGTAGTCAAGTATTCAGTCTAGATACAGATCAGTCTAATTGGAAGCTAGATCCTAAAGGAAAACCGGGATACTTATTAGGATATGATGAGGATGTTAAAGGATATATAGTTTATGATCTAAAAAGGGAAGATATAATCTTAGAAAAGCATCTAGTAGTTATAGATGAAGGAAAGCCTGTGGATCCCTTTAAGTATACAAAGTCAGTAAAAATCAGATTTGAGTCAGAAAATTCTGATGACTTTGAGCTTCCTAACTATCGAGGTTTTAGATAAGATGACATTCTTGCAGGTACAAATCAAACCGAAAAGGACTCGGCTGCGGAAACTCTAATGACAACTCTACACGAAGCGGAAGACGTGGTTGAAACTGATTCGGAATCAAGAGACAGGGGAGAAGCCGAGATTGTTCGAAAGAATCCACGAACACCATCTATTCCGGCCTCAGATTTTGAGGGGGGGAGGAGATGTAGCAAAAGATTGCAAGAAAAACAGGTTAATAACAAGGTAACAAAACTATCTCATCGAGATGAACCTCGGACTTATGGAGAGGCGATGACTTGTCTAGAAAAAAGCCGGTGGAAGACAGCCATCAATGAGGAGATGGCCTCAATTATGGCAGCCAATACTTGGGAGCTAGTGGATTGTCCACCTAACCGAAAACCAATCGGTTGTAAGTGGGTTTTCAAATTAAAACTAAACCCAGATAACACCATTGAGCGCTACAAGGCCCGATTAGTGGCAAAGGGATTTACACAAAAGGAGGGAATTGACTACGAGGAAACCTTTGCCTCGGTCGTCAGATTTCCCTCTGTCCGCGTACTTCTCAGTCTGGCAGCAGCGAAAGACATGATGGTGCACAAGATGGACATCAAGACAACCTTTTTGCATGGAGAATTGGAAGAGGAGATCTTCATGCGACAACCCGAAGGATTTGTGGAGGAAGGAGAGGAGAGTAAGGTATGCCGGCTGATTTAATCCCTTTATGGTTTGAAACAGGCGCCTCGATAGTGGAATAAGAAGCTTGATGAGTTTCTTATCGGTCAGGGATATATCCGGATTAGCTCAAATCACTCAATCTATTTTTTTGAAGATGATGAAAGTGTTATATTTATTGCAATTTATGTTGATGATTTGCTTGTTTTAAGTAAATCAATGGAAAAAATTAATAAACTGAAAACCGATCTTAAAGGGAGATTTGAAATGAAGGATATAGGGGAAGCAAAATATATTTTGGGAATCAAGCAGAAGGAGACCGAAAAAGGAAGTTTATAAGATTGACTCAAAAGGAAGCAATAGGGAACATGCTTGAAAAATTTCAGATGGATAAAGCTAATAGTTGTACAACTCCAATTGAGTTGAAGAAGGGAAGTGAGGGGAGTGAGGAAGGAGTAATAGTCCTAGACGTGGAATTATCTCCTGAAGAACATAAGTTCATGCAGACTATTCCTTACAGGCAAGTAGTGGGAAGTCTAATCTATTTTATAAATTGTACCCGGCCGGATTTAGCTGCAGCTGTAGGAGTGCTGAGTAGAAGTCTAAATGCTCCCACTAAGAGGGATTGGGAGGCAGCTAAGAGAGTCCTTAGATACTTGACAGAAACTAGGGATCTATGGTTGCATTTAGGTGGGGAGAATACTGACATCGCTACTTAGAGTGATGCCAGTTATGGTGATGCTCCGATTATGAGATGTACTTCTGGATAAATATTATATGTGGGTGATGGGGCTTGCTGTTGGAGTACCAAACAGCAAAAGGTTATTGCTCAGACTACCATGGAGGCTGAGTATATGGCCTCTTGCTCTGCTTTAAAAGAATTGATGTGGGTCAAGTCTTTGCTTGGTGAGCTAGGTCACCTTAAGAGTGGTGTGCAGAATTTTTTTTGTGATAATCAGGCAGCAACCACTATTTTTGCCAATCCTAAACATCATTTTAAAGCCAATCACATAGACATTAGACTAAGCGTTGTTAGAGAGAAAGTAGAAAACAAAATAATCAGTTTAGAGTACCGACCAGATAGCGAGATGGTGGCAGATATGATGACCAAACCTGTGTCTTCCCCTAAGCTAATTTCTGCAAGGAGAACTGTGGTCTAAAATTAAAAATTGACTAGAAAATAAGGGGAGTGAAGAAATTGATGGTCCCTTTTTAAGTTTTTTCTAGGTCTAAATAGAAATACAGAAAGAAGCGGAGGCAGTCTATCTCTAACTTCTCTCTCCAACTCCCACACTTGTCAGAATCACTGAGAAGTTGGAGAGGAAGCTAAGGCCATGGCTACCTAGGCTATCCAGAGGTTTACGAGAAATAGATTAGTTGATTTATTGAATGGTAGTTTGGTTGTTTATTTACTAAAAGAATAGTGATGCAACAAGGATTTGATCCTGGAACCTGCCGGAGTTCAAGCAGCCAATAGCCGGTAACCTTATCCGTTAGGTCTAGAGCTAATGATACATGATATAGGATTTGATATTTATTTATACATTATTACGTAGGATATTTCATTTAACGGAACTGCTTACGGTATACATAGAGTCAGTTATGTAGAAGTACGGATTACGGTACGGATAAAAAACAAGTACCGCGCATTTGTTTCTTTAAACGAAACAAATACCGCGCAAGTATTTATGACGGCTCCGATTTAAATTTGCATTCAATCGGACGGCCGAGAAGAAAGCCGAGATCGCGGAAGAGATTCTCGACGGTTTGTGGTCATCGCCACATCGGATGACACGTGGCGAAATTGCGTTGGATCGCGGCATCTCCGGGAATTACGGGACCGAATCCGGATATGACATATGTCGACTTTTAGGCCATGTCGTACAATATCAGTACACAAAGTACACCGGCAGCTGTATTTTTTATGTATGGAAGTGTAATATGATTGGCTCCGTACGTCAGTAGATAGAGTTTTTGAGAGAGATAGGACTTAGAAAAAATTGGTAGATACGACCCTCTCTCTTAGAGAGCTTCTGTACAAAAGGTCAACTTTGACCCTCCATAACTTACTGCTCAGAGGAGCAAATTCAGAGATTCTTTTTGCTATCGACTCACGGGAGTCTTATCTTCCCATGGGTGAAGGTGGTCAGAGTTTTTGTTTGCCAGGGTGGCAATTAATCTTGCTGAAATACAAAGGGTCCAGGGTTGTCCTGGAGACTTCTTGGAAGCAATCCACTCTGAGGACTTATGGAGGTCTCAGAGTTTCATAGTGTACTCTCCCACCTGCAAAAAAAAATTGAAAATGTTTGACGCGTGCTAACCGGGTTTTCTATTCGTCAATAGGGTAGTATTTTGATTAAAATCAGATCGCAATTTGATTCCAGTGCAAGTGTGAAGATTAGCTGGAAGTGGTTCGCTATGATGATAACGCCAAATTGCCGTACCTTCTAAGTTTAAAAATGAAGCAAAATGTACTTTGATTTTGCCCATTTTTCGTACGGCGTAATATTATCTCGTTGGAAGTCCTATTTTCTGTGAAAACGACGAAAAAAAACCCTTACTTGAACACATGGGAACACGCCGTAAGAAACATTAGGCCAATCAGGTGCAAGATATTGCTCAACTTGCCAGATCTGATGTACAGAACTAGACTCTTATCGACGCAGAAATTTTGTCGGCTTGTAGCAGCTAAAATATCTGTCGTCGTACAGACTTCTGATTTCATTTGACCAAAGTCTATAGATAAAAAGTGCGCAAATTGCAAATTGGCTGGGAAAAAGTATTCCGTGCGAAAATCTCACAGAACGAATCATTTCGTGCGCAATGAACTCCGCATTAAATGTTAGTACTAGAAAGACTGTACTGTAGTGTACATTGGCCTTGGAGCCGTTCCAATAAAACGCCATTGGTTGCGGGAATTACGGCCACACGTGTGAAAATTTGGCAGTAGTGAAGCTGGCGGAAAGTGACGCGAGGAAGATTTGAAGGAGATGGATTGGTGTGGGGTCGTTGGGAGGGGGGCGAGGTACAGGAGTACAAGAGGGAGGTAGGAGAATTAATTGAGGAAGGGAGAGAGGAGAGAGAGGGAGACGAAAATTGTTCCAGAGGGGAAAGAAAGCGGGAGAGGAAGTGGAGTGAGGAGAGGGAGGGAGAGTAAGAGGAAATGGTGAGAGGGGAGAGGGAGAAAAATATGGGATGTCGGAGGAGAAGGTGAAGGAGGAGAGAACAGCGGAGGAACGAGAAAGGAGGAAGGAGGTGGAGAGATGTGAGGGAAGAAAGTGGAAAGGAGGGAAGAGACGGACAGTTAGGTAATGTTTTTTTTTACCTTACTTTTTATTCCAAAAAGTTTTCGTTTTAAGTCGTAACTTCTCAAAAGTTGAATAAATTTTTCAACGTCTTAACTTTTAAGACTCAGATTATCATTTCATATTATCACTGTAATATATTTATATCTAAAAACGTACAGGAATCTGTCTTGCCCCAACATAATTTTATGTGGACAAAAATATGGTACTTACACGAATTGTTGAATGCCATTAACATTTTCCATATATTCAACCTCTTTTTCCACACAATATATGGTTTGTGAAGTTACTCTAGCTTAAATCTCGTGAATGTATAGTCAACCAGATAATCTAACACGAATGAGAAGTTTTGATAGTTCAAACGTAAAGTATTTAATCGATTATTGACGCTTTGAAATTCAAAAGGATTGATTCAAAAGTAAAAGAAGACTTTCCACGAGTCATTGAGATAACAAAGAATAACATTGTTCTCAAGACACAACTAATTGATTCCCACTCATGTCATAATTTTGCTTGGACACTTCTAAATTGCATCATGGATTGCACATCAAAATTTAATATTCAATTATCGTTCGTAAGAATCACGACCAACATATGAAACAAGAACAGATGATATAAATTTATCTCTCCACATCAAGCCCAAGAAGCTCCAAGACGTTGAAAAAATTTATATATCCAATACAAGTTACTTATAAATATGTACTTAAGTGCGATGAGAATCAACACACAAAATAGTGCCATAACCCTAGATACGACAAAACTTATGAGAACAGTCATAAGTTTAAAAATCATAAATAGACACTATAACTATAGCACGCTATTATATTGCTGAAATACTGATAAAAACACCCAAAATATTCACATGTAAATGGTGTTGGAGACTTTGTAGTCCAGGCTATCAGTAGTTATAGTCCTAGCTCGAACAAAAAGAAGCTACCCTATTCAAAACCAATGTTTTAAACATATTTACATATGCAATATAGACATATGTTCCCAAATGCTGAAAACTTGTATAGCTCCATATGCAAAAAAGGTGTGCTACTGGGTTGCGTAGGAAGCATCAATTTTCCTCCCATAGAGGGGCTGAGAGGGACGATTATTGGTTCGCTGCCCCCCACTCACAACACATATGGCATTCATGAAAACTATGGTCTGTGGAGAAATAAACTCATCACACGAAGTTAGAAAACATTCCCACATGTGGGGAACATAAGGAGCAAAAACACTTGCAGACACATACAACTTGAATTTCCACAATGCTAAAAATAAACAAAAAAATTAATGTATCCATGCAACTGTCTGGTTTATGTATGGAAGGAAGTGCTTTACCTATTTAACCGATAGGAACTGCGGTGTTTGAAACACATACCAGTGCACTTTTAGATTCCACAGTGGGATGTGAGGGATCCTGTGTAGTTGTAAAACCCGATATTTTTAGTTCAAAGAGCCCCTCCGAGGAAGAGCGCACTCGGATTAAGTAGTGAGTGGACAACGTGTGACGACAAAATTGTGGGTACCTCCCTGATAAAATTGTAGCAAAATGCAAAGGGAAAAAGTTAAAAATAAAACTACATCGAAAGATCATTGGGAGTTTTCGAGAATTTCATGTATGTGCGAGGCTTGCAGAAAAGAAAAAACAGTTTGAATTATAACTGACATGTCCAACCACGCGTTAGGAACATCGTTAGGGTGGCAACGAAGGAGCACCGACAAGACAACTAAATCACTCGCATTTTTGATACTCTCGTGCACAAAGTGGATTTTCATGGTACACAAAAGGCCACTGATTGTGTGCTCGTACGGAACGAGCATAAGGAACTGCTTCAAGCGAAAAATGCCTTCAAAAAGCTGAACCAAGTTCACAGTTTTCTCTTGCGACACCACCTCTAAAATCTTCCAGAGCCATTGTTAATGCCAATGTTAGTTTGTCGGCGATCACAAGAATAAATCCTCGAAAATATTTGATTTTCCTTTCATTGAAAAGAGCCACTGTAAGATACATTTTATTCAGCGAAAGATACGACAATCAAGCATGAGCAATAGTTTCAACAAAATTGATGACTCGTTATTTTTTGTTTACACCCTTCTTGTTTATCTATTCTTTGGAATGAAATTAGAACCCGAAGGACAGGCATTAAGCAAAGATATCGCACCGATTATATGGCCATTATTTGAGATTGTATGATCAACCCATAATGCATATCCAAATTTAAATACAGTTGTAGTCCCTTTATATACGATGTGGGGCGCAGCGATGTTGATTGGTGATTGTGTTAAGTTGGCTGGAAAAGTATACAAAAATGTTTACAATCGTTAGTCTTATAGTGTTTGTTAGCAAAATAATTATACGAGATTAAAGCTAATGATTTGTAAAAACTTCAACAAGCTCATACTTCTTGCTGAAAGCCCAAAGTTGAATCAAAATGATGATTGCTACAAAAAAATTGGTCGGTAAAACTTGCATCCAACTGAGGATAATCTACTTGAAGAAATTTACTCAATTCTTGCTATGTTTTTTTTTTTTAATTTGACCCATTTCAGAAAAAAAAATCAATTTGCTTCTTTTTCTTCAATTTGGTTGTAGAATTTCTTATCCAAATAAACTTTTTGGCATTATTGTGGCGGCTTCATTTTGGAACCTCCCACTATGCAGAGAAATACCCCTCTCAATAAGCACGTGTCAACATACAAACCAATCAGTTCCAAAAAGAACATAATCGTAAGCCATGGCGTCCATTTTAATTGTGGTGATTGTTAGTTCCACTATAGCCATTGCAAAGAGGCCACTGATAAAAGCTGCTTTCGACCCTCTATTTTCAAAAAGAGCAAAAAAGGTAACAGTCAAAATAACAGAATTAAATGCACTCATCAAGAGATTGTGCAATTGTGTGTCCTCAATTGGACTACAGAATTCAGGAAGCCTCTAGACAGTTGTTAACTAACCCACTTTCAATGGCAACCACTGCTGCCCAAGCAAACAAGCTGAAAATCTGACTGCATCCCTGTGCAGCCTGGACTCCTTTGAGTTAGTAGAAAAATAATCTCAAAAACGCGTCCAAGCAATAAGTTATAGGGTGGCAAAGATGCCAATTTATACAAACTCTCAAAAAGAGAGAGGACCATCTACCTGATTTTTCCATAGTCCACGACCATCTACCTGATTTTTCCTAAGTCCTAGTTCCCTCTCACAACCCCTATCTATTGACTGTACGAACCTATCAGAACAGTGTACAGTGTACAGTACCAGAAAGTACTACTGCAGATATACTTTCTGTACGGCCTTTGTACGACAAGGCCAATAAGCACACCTGTGTCCATTTTTTAGTCGTCTGTACGCTCCTCGGAATCCTCACGACCAAATGTTATCTCTCCACGTGGCGCTAGGTAATGCCACTTCACAAAATGCCAAAGTGACCATTCCGGGATCTCGGCGATGATGTGCGCCGTCAAATAGAATTTAGTATCTCATCTCAACCATTAAAATAAACGTCTTACTAATTTGTTTTGTGCGGAATCCTATCTCTACTCTATTTAACTTGTTTGATGTATCTATGTTTACATTTCTGTTAATCGAAATTACTACCGTATTATTGTTTAAATATATGTCAAACCCTTTATACCCTGGCGAACAACTACGACAGATCGGTTAGAGCGTAGAGCTACGCCAAACTCTACTAGTCGGAGGTTCGAGTCCTGCCAGACTCAACCTTTTTGTTGAGAGTGACTTAGGTCACTCTTAAGTCCTGCATCGGTGAAGCTGAGGCAGCCATGGCTCCACTATTCTCTCTCTTTGCTTTCGTGACTACAACAATTATGGGGGATAGAGAGAGAAGGCGGAGGCAGACTGCCTGCGCTTGTCACTCTTTTCTATCTATTTAGACCTAGAAAATACTATTAAAACCTTTAGTTAATTTCAACACTCCCGTTATTTTCTAGTCTAGTTTTAATTTTTCTTTCAACTCACATTTTTCCCTACAATACTTTAATTTGGGAGAGGGCACAGGTTTGGCCATCATGTCAGCCACCATTTCTTCATGAGGTCTATACACAAGATTCACAATTTTGTTTTCAACTTTTTGTCTTATGAAGCTCAATCTTATGTCCATATGTTTAGCTTTGAAATGATGTTTTGGATTGGATGCAATTGCAATTGCTGCTTGATTATCACAAAAGACTCCATGCACTCCCTCCTTCACATACCCCAATTCTTGCAACAAGGATTTCACCCACATCAACTCTTTCAGAGCAGAACAAGATGCCATATACGCAGCCTCTATAGTAGAGTGAGCAACCACCTTTTCTTGCTTATTGCTCCAACATCAAGCACCTTCAGCCACATACAACACATACCCAAAAGTGCATCTTCTCATGGGTGCATCCCCATAACTGGCATCACTCCAAGTAATGAAATCACTGTGCTCCCCTCCCAAATGCAACTATAAATCTCTGGTTCCTACCAGATATCTCATGACTTTCTTGGCCGCCTCCCAGTCTCTCTTTCTAGGATCATTAAGACTCATACTGAGTACTCAAACTGCAACTGCTATGTCCGGCGTGGTACAATTCATAAAGTATATTAGACTTCCTACAACCTGTCTGTAAGGGATAGTCTTCATACACTCTCTCTTCTCTGGACTCATCTAATTATCTAAGATTATCATTCCTCCTTTTACACTCCGATCACTTACTTTCTTCAAGTCCATGGGAATGGTACAATTGTTTGCTTTCTCCATCTGGAATTTCTCAAGCATATTTGCTATTGCTTCTTTCTGAGTGAGTCTAATGATCCTTTTCCCCCTATCTCTTTCCATTTGAATTCGCAAAATATATCTTGCCTCCCCTAAATCCTTCTTATCAAATGTGCTTCTAAGATCTTTCTCCAACTTATTGATATTTTCCAATGACTTACTTAACACTGGTAGATCATCAACATAAATTGCAATATAAATCACACCATCCTCATCTTCAAACATATAGATAGAATGGTAAAAGCCGATCCGGATATATCTTAGACCAGTAAAAAACTCATCTAGTTTCTCATTCCACTTTCGGGGAGCCTGCTTAAGTCCATATAAGGACTTAATGAGCCTGCAGACTTTGCTCTCTTCCCCATTCTCCACAAACCCCTCCGATTGCCTCATGAAGATTTCTTCCTCTAACTCACCATTGAAGAAGGCGGTCTTAATGTCCATCTGATGTATTTCCATGTTTTCCGTTGCTGCTAAACTGAAGAGAATCCAACTGATGAAAACCGAACAATTACAGCAAACGTCTCCTCATGGTCAATCCCATCATTTTGGGTGAACCCGTTTGCTACCAACCGAGCCTTATATCTTTCAATGGTATTATCTAGGTTCAATTTTAGTTTGAATACCCACTTACACCCATTAGGTTTTTTGTCTGGAGGACAATGTGCTAGCTCCCAAGTATTTGCTTCCATGATGGAAGCCATCTAATCATTTATGGCTCTAATCCATTCGTCCTCTTTTGGGCTGTTCACTGCCTCCAAGTATGTCTGAGGCTCATCCGGCTAAGACAACTTAGTTACCTTACGAGCAGCTTGTTTCTCTTATATCATTTTGCTGCTCTTTCTTCCTCCTTGAAACTCTAAAGTTGGAATAGAGGGATGTCTTAGGTTTCTCGTTACTTTCTCATCGTCTCCCCTATCCATGGATGTCGGGTTCGGTTCCTCCATTTCTGTCTCCTCGAAGACCATAAAAATATGTGAGGTATCCGGTAACTCTCCTGTATCTTGGATCTCCTCAAATCTGCAATCAGAATCTCACTCATGTCCTTTTCGAGAAAAGCAGAGTTTTCCTCACATTCAGACTTAAACGTGATTCTTATCTTTTTGGTATATTTGAAGGGATCAATTAACTTTCCTTCATCCATGACAACTAGGTGTTTTACTAGAATGATATCATGCTTTGCTAAGTCATAGACTCTATATCCCTTGACATCCTCATCATATCCCACAAAATATCCGGGTTTTCCCTTAGAATCAAGTTTCCATTTTTTCTTATCCGTATCTAGATTGTAAACCTGGCTAGCAAATACTTTAAGGTGAGAGATATCTGGTTTCCTTCCAACCCATCTCTCATAAGGTGTCATACCTTTGATTGGTGAGGTAAGGACTCTATTCTTAATGTAGTTGGCACGGTTTATGGCTTCTGCCCAAAATCTCTTTCCTCTTTTCTTGTTAGCCAACATACAGCATATACTATCTCCTAGTGTCCAGTTTAACCTCTTAGCAACCCAATTTTGTTTCGGATTATGTGGTACAGCTTTTTGGTGTTGACTCCCTCATCTCTCACGTATTCCTTAAACTGGTTAGAGGTATATTCTCCCCCATTATCACTTTTTATTCTCTTAATGGGGGTTCTTTGCAACTTGACATTCCAGGCTTTATATTCTTTGAAATAAACTGGTGTTTCAATTTTTTTTTTTAGGAAGTAGACTCTAAAATATCTCGACCTGACATCATTAATGGTCAACATATACCTTTTCCCTCCAAATGAGGGTACCCTTGCTGGTCCCGAGATATATGTATGGATAAAATCAAGTACCTTCTCCCCTCTATATGTGGCGGCTTTAGGAAAAAGAAGTATGTGAGCCTTTCCTTGGGCACAGCCACTAGAATCATCCACCATTTCATTGTCAGTGAACAGAATGCCTTCCACTACACCCAGCTTCTTCATTTCTCTCAACTTATCAAAATGCACATGCCCCAGCCGCTTATGCCAAATCATCAACATTGGGACATGAACATAATAAGCATTCTTTTTTTCATTACTCAGGTTAAGCCTAAACATTCCTTGGCTTCCTTTATCTGTAGTGAAGTAAACTTCATCCCCATACTTAGCTGTAAAGACTCCCTTTCTAGTGAAGGCATCAAAGTCTTTGTCATCTAACACAGATGTAGATACAAGATTTTTACTCAGCTAAGGAATATAGAGCACATTTGAGAAAGTGAGTATAGAAGTCTTACCCTCCGCTAAGACTTTCAGATCTACTCATCCAACTAGATCTGTAGTAATCACTCTCCCATCCCCATACTCTATTTCTACAGCAGGGATTTGACTTAGCTTGGAGAAGAGGTCCTTGTCACGACACATATGCATGAATGCACTAAAGTCGATGATCCATCCTTCCTGTGGAGCTTCCTGAATTGCTCTAAAGGCACACTTCTGTCTCCAAAAGATCTCCTTCTCCTCCAGACTCTCCCCATCCTCTTCACAGGACTCATCCTCGGTGTCTCATGTCACCTTTGTGACCAAAAGTGCCTTTTTCTTCCCTTCGGAAGAACCCCCTCCATGGTTCTCTAGGAGCCTCAACTTCGACAGCTTGACACAATCTGGGATAAAGTGTCTCGGCTTTTTGCAAAAATGACATAGGCCTTTTGGGGGCCTTGGTCCTCAAGGCCGAACTCTTTCTCCTTTGTATGGTTTTTTTGGATCTGGTCTCCACTTTTCCCCTCTGGCCGCTAGAGCTTTAACACTCTTTTCTCCTCTCCTGACCTCAATCGTAATTTCCTGCACAAGTATCATGCGGACAACTGTATTCTACTTCCATGAACTATCAATCATTTCCAGTACTCGGTACACTATATTCTCATACTCGTTGGGTAACTTCATGATAAGAGTGTTAACCTTCATCTTCATTGTACCTATCCATCTGTTACTTTCCATCTCCATGTACAAGCAAGAAAGATCATTATTGTAGTCTAACATCTTTCCCCATTTGTAAGTATAATTTCCCATCTTTTGCTCTACCAATTGGAGTTCCTGAATTGTACCAGCTTTATAGATCTCTATCAAACTTACCCACAACTCCTTGGCCTTGTAAACGTGAAGGTGGGGAGTTGCCAAAGCTTGTGTGAGGTGTCTCAGACTGAATTTCTTGGCAGCCATGTTGGTGTCTTGCCACATTTGAGTGTCAGTCTCCACGGTCTTCACGATTGCCGCTCTGGGTGTCGTGGGAATAAGAGCAATAGGATTACGAGGTATCTCTTTTTGTTTCCCTTTTTTGGACACACTACTGTCCCCTTCATGTGCCTCTTCTGCTACAGCAGATGTTGCTACAGAAAACCTTATTCCACCAAATCTTGGTGGTGTTCCTTGAGGTGGACGTTTCACTTGTCCACAAACAATACCCCATTATCGTTTTTCATACAAAGCCTTTGTCATCATGGCTTCCCAATAGATAAACCGTGATCCATTCAAGATGGGCACCCTTGAGGGTGGGCCCATAACCTGCAAATCTGTGTCCTCGATTGGACTACAGAATTCAGGAAGCCTCTCGATAATTGTTAAGTAACCCACTTTCAATGGCAAACACTGCTGCCAAGCAAACAAACTGACAATCTGACTGCATCCCTGTGCAGCCTAGACTCCCTTGAAAACGTAAAAAAAAAAATCTTTGAAAAAACCCAACCAGGCGATAAGTTATAGGGTGGCAAAGATGCCAAATTATACAAACTCTCAAAGAGACAAAGGACCATCTACTTGATTTTTCCTAAGTCCTTGTTCCCTCTCACAACCCCTATCTATTGACTGTACGAACCTATCAGAACAGTCTACAGTACCAGAAAGTACTAATGCAGATGTACTTTCTGTACGGCCTTTGTATGTCAAGGCCATTAAGCAGACACGTGTCCACTTTTCAATCTTTCGTACGCTCCTCGGAATTCTTGCGATTGAATGTTATATCTCCATGTGGCGGAAGGTCCTGCCACATCACAAAATGCCAAAGTGACCATTCTGGGATCTCGACAATGATGTGTGTTGACAGATAGAATTTTAGTATCTCATCTCAACCATTTAAATAAACGTCTTACTAATTTGTTTTGTGCGGAATCCTATGCGCATTGTATTTAATTTGTTTCCTATATCTATGTTTACATTTCTGATAATCAAATTACTACCGTAACATTGTTTAAATATATGTGAAACCCTATATACCCTAGCGAACTACTACGACAGAGTGGTTAGAGCGAACGGCTACGCCATGCTCTACCGCTCGGAGGTTTGAGTCCTGTCGGACTCAACCTTTTTGTTGAAGAGTGACTTAGGTCACTCTTCATACCTGCATTGGTGAAGTTGAGGCAGCCATGGCTCCATTATTTTCTCTCTCTCTTTGAGTGACTACAACAAGTATGGGGGATGGAGAGAGAAGGTGGAGGCAGACTGCCTGAGCTTGTCACTCTTTTCTATCTATTTAGATCTGGAAAATACTATTAAAACCTTTAGTTAATTTCAACAGATTGTTATGCTAACAACCTAAGAATAAATAAAATCAGGCAAGTGACAAGAATATGTTTAAAAATAATTTGAATAAAAATCTAACAGTGACCCATCAAGAGAGATATACAGACAGTGTCTACAAAAGAAATAGAAAATGTTGCAACAGGTATCCAAAGAAGAGAGACTGCTTATGGCGAAAATTGAAAAGAGCGTGTTTGGATTTTGAACTTCGAAAGCGTTAATTAACATCGCGCAAATGTGCTCCATTTAAATGAATTTGGTGCACAAGACGACAAGCGGGCAAAAGCAATCTACCGGTCGGCAACTCTATCACGACGTGTCACATGAGACAGAGCATGCAGCCGAAAATAGAGTATAGAAAATTTAACACTATGTACGAAAGTAGAGTTCAAGACCAGCCGCGATCCTTTACTGCGGGAGGCTCGTTGTTAAAACTTTGTAATACGGTATACGTCCGAGCCCCTCCTTTGGCGCATCCGTGGTTCCATTCCAGTAAATACGATATTTCGAATCAAGCCCATAAGATTTCCTCGAAGCTAAGAGGCCACTTAGACTTTTAAACGTCTGTCCATTTAGATTTATCCGTACAAGTAGTTCTAGGGAACCTTGCATCACATCATACGTCACCTGTATAAAACAACAAAATTGCGGTTGACCATAAACTTTACAATGTCCTCGGGAAATGCGGCGAATGGCGATTGGCTATGCTTGCGAACATGAACAAAAAAAGTTGGACAAAATTGCTGGCCGTTGGAAAATTTGTTCATCGCTTGAGCTCCTTCTTGAATACCGCAGTTTTAATTAATTTAAATTGAGCACATCGACCCATTTCATTTCAAGCCTTTGGATCCGTCTCCTCCCAACCTCCCACTCCAACACTCACATTCACTTTTTTTTTTGCCTCGTCCTGTTCTTCATTTTCAAGTATGGCAAAAATAGCATCCTCTCTCAATGGATTCTGAGCACTGAGCATTTCACTTTTTACGCTCACCACAATTATAATCTCGATGGCATTGGACTCTGAATGCCGACTTGAAACCAATTGAAATTATGTGAGCTCCATACCCTCACGAATACCAACTAAATCACGCCTAAGATACCCTATTAGGATCCACAATATTCAACATATACTTAAACCAAAGTGAAAACTTTGAAAATAGCTAGTCGAGGATGAACCCGAGGACCTTGTGTTGGCATACACTAGCTCTACAGTGACTGCGACCCGATTGTGCATGCAGCGCGAAGCCAATTCCCCAGTGCGGCACAGCGAACCACCATATACTCAGTGGAGCGTGTAGGTCGAAGTGGACATTACTCTAACACTCCCCCTCATGATGTACTCCGTCTCATGTGGCTTACATACGCCCCCAAGATCTGATACCACTGATTCCCTTCTCTCTCCTTCCCTCCATTCCACTTACCGCTCGATGGTCGGGGCCCATATTGGAGGTGGATTGGCGGAAGCTATGAAATTGTACAGAAGAGAAAGATAAATACATTGGAGAGAGAAATTGATTTGTATTGGGGGTGATTTCATTGAGTGAGAAAATTCACTTATATACAAAATACAAAGTGATAATTACTATGGAGTCTAAACGCTCCTTTGTGCGTTGTAACTAAAAGGATCCTAGTCAAGATTCAAAAAAAATCTGGTGAACATCTTACGTAACTAGATTCTAATGTATATAGACAAGATTCTAACACAAGTTAGATTGTAACGGATTGACTCTAGGTTGGCAATGTACAAAATTAATTAAGACCTAAAGTAACGACGTAGACTTAAACGACAAAGAGTACGAAGACAAAATGAAAGTACAAAAAAAAAACATACGTAAAATAGAGACCGTTGCCCAAAGGACTTATACGTAGGGCACTCAGACTCGACCTACGCATGTAGAGTACGAACAAGACCACGACCGGACTGACACATGTAATGATGGGTACGGACGAGACCAAGACCAGACCGACATATGACGAGTATGGACATAAGTAACGCTAAATGACCCTTAACACCCCCCCTTATGCGAAAAACTAGGAAGTAGATTGAGATGAAAATAAAGGAAATTTAGCCTGGAGGAAATGGAAGACAAAGGCCAGAGAAGAGGCGATGCTGCTCAAAAGTCATGGCGATGAAGAGGCTTGGTGAGATAATCAGCCACTTGGTCGGCGGATTTGACATAAAGAAGCTGGAGAGTGCCATCTTTGACCTGCTCCCGAGAGTAATGATACTCAATGTCGATGTGCTTCAACCGCTTGTGGTGAACAGGATTGGGGATCAAAGCAAGAGCTCCCTAGGAATCGGAAAGAATAGGAGTAGGGGTTGAAAGGGGAAATCCAAGATTGGAAAGTAGAGTCCGAAGCCAGACAGCTTCCTTGGCGGCGTGACAAGCGACCATATATTTCGTCTCAGTGTTCAAGCATGCCGTGGAAGGCTGCTTTCTGCATGACCAAGAGATAAGACCATTGCCCAAAAAGAAGCACAAGCCAGTGGTGGAACGGCAGGAAAGCTCATTTTGTGCCCAATCTGAATCAACAAAGCCCGTAAAAGCACTAGAGCTAGAAGAAGAATATGTAAGACAAAGAGTTTTATTGCCTTGTAGATAAAGAAAGACACGTTTGGCTGCAGCAAAATGATAAAGAAAAGGACGTTGGAGGAATTGAATGAGTGTAGTGACTGCTCTGGCAATGTCACGACAAATGGCCTACATGGCGTACATAAGGGCCCCAACCATCGAGCCGTAAAAAGAAAAAAGGGAGGGAGAGAGAATAGAATCAGTGGAAGGGAGGAGAGGGGCATTGACATCCAAAGGAGTGGAAACGGAGGAGCAGTCTGCCATGCCAAAGCGTTCCAAAAGATCAAAGATAAAGGTCTTCTGAGAGAGGGAGAGGGTGCGCGTTGAGCAGTTACGAGAAACTTAAATGCCCAAATAATACGTGAGCTCACCTAGATTGGTCATGTCAAAATGGGTTTGAAAAAGAGATTTGACACTAGAGATTTCAGACAGAGAAGGACCAACAAGTAGTAGATCATTGACAAAGATGGCAATAAAGATCAACGAGGTGCCAGAGCCGCGAGTGTAAATGCTGAAATCAACATCAATTCGGGTAAATCCTTCCTTCCGCATAAAAGCATCTATAGTATGGTTCCATACACGAGGGGATTGTTTTAATCCAAAGATTGTTTTAATGAGATGGCAAACCAGATGCTCAGATCAGGGGAAATATAGCCCTCACGCTGATGCATGTAAATGTCCTCAAACAAGATCCCATTTAAGAAGGCATTCTTAACATCCATCTAATGAACATGGAAATCATGTTCAGTAACTAAAGAAAGTAAAGTGCGGGTAGATGTCAACCAAGCAACTGGAGCAAAGGTTTAAGTAAAATGTATACCTTCAATTTGGGAAAAGCCCTTCGCCACCATGCGAGCTTTGTATTTGTCCATGGATCCATTGCCTTTCTGTTTTACACTAAAGACCCATTTTGAGCCGATTCCCTTTTTTCCAGG
>JBBHKE010001036.1:41469-64925 GCA_037447655.1 Zygnema cylindricum
GCAGTGAACACCAGGGTGCGCTTAGTGCGAACACCAGGGAGCACTTAGCGCGAACACCAGAGTCCACTTAGCGCAGGCAACCTTGTTTAAGCTAGCTTCTACCATGGCAGCTCGACATGGTATACAAAGGCCTTATGAGCCTTGTCTAGGGTAAGCAGGCTAGTACACTTAGCGTAGCAGTTGAAAAACTGCGCATACCGACTAACAGTCGCGATGAGGATTCACCTGAGACCACAAGCGCGATTCACGAGGGACCACAAGCGTGATTCGCGTGGGACCACAAGTGACGAAGCACTCAGGTGCTTCGTACTACACGACCACATTCGGCTGGACTTTAGCGGTCACCGCTGACTAAGCATTTGGAACGTTTTGTGTACGGTTAGAACGTTTTGTGTACGGTTCAATTTCTGTAAATATTTGAATAACATTAGTTTGTCGTTTAGTGTGATATAAAATAGTGTTCTATTAATCATATTTTTAGAAAGTAGTAATTAGGGTTTTTTTAGGTACAGTGACGTACGGGTAGGATGCTTTGTCGTTAGTCAGGATAGTAACCGTAGTAACGGTTACCCGAATTAGTGTAGATCAGTAGATACACACTGTGAGTATATAAATTAGGACTTAGCCAATTTTGTAGCATCCAGTTTTGGGAATATGATTTTCTAAGGGCAGTTTTTGGGAAACTTCCAGACATCATATCTTATGGTTTACTGGGTCATTTGGGCTGCAATTTTGGGAATTGTCTGTTTACAGTATTATGTATCACTGTATTAAATTTGAAACATATTGGGGTTTTGAGTCATATTTTGTGTCAGTTCAAAGTTGGCTGTTGAGTAGGTACTTTGATAGTTTCTGTTGTTTTTCATGTCTACCTCTACTACTATTGCTGGTTCTCCGCCTGCAACGGTGGTTGTAGAACAACAATATACATATACAGATGTATATAAATATATATAGTTATGATATGCATAATAGTATGATATATATAATATGTTTGCCAACCGCTTGCCTGCATGTTTGCCGGCCTGCCTGCCTTTCTGCATGCCAGCCTGCCTGCCTGTCTATTTGTCTATTGGAGGTGGATTGGCGAAAGCCATGAAATTGTACACAAGAGAAAAATCAATGCGTTGGAGAGAAATTTATTTGTATTTGGGAGGATTTCATTAAGTGAGAAGAGTCACTTATATACAAAAACATACAGTGCTAATTACTATGGAGTCTAAACGTTCTACGGTGCGCTGTAACAAAGGGATCCTAGTCTAGATTCAAATAAATGTATGTAAGAAAAAAGAAAGACTGGACCAACGGTCAAAGGTTTTGACCGACGGTGAAAAGACTTTGTACGTAGAAAAGACTAGACCGACGTATGTAGTGAAAAGTACAAAAGACTGTATCGACGTATAGAAAAACGGACAGGACCAAAATAAAGTCTTCTGGATAAGACGGTCGGCAAGACTTCACCGACGTAAGAAATGAAAATTACGGACAAGACCACCAACACATAATGAAAAGATAAAAATGTGCCAAAAGTGAACTGACGCTAATGACCCTTAACACCCCCCCTCAAGCGAAAACTAGAAAATAGATTGAGATGAAAACAAAGTAAATTTAGCTTGGAGAAAAAGGAAGATGAAGGCCAGAGGAGAGGCGGTGCTACTCAAAGTGACGGCGATGAAGAGCCTTGGTGAGATAATCGACCACTTGGTCGACGGATTTGACATAAAGAAACTGGAGAGCGCCAACTTGGACCCGCTCCCGAGAGTAAAATGGCAATGTGCTTCGTCCGTTTGTGGTGAACAGGATTGCGGATCAAAGCAAAAGCTACCTGGGAATCGGAAAAGATAGGGGTAGGGGCTGAAGGGGGAAATCCAAGATTGGAAAGTAGAGTCCGAAGCCAGACAGCTTCCTTGGCGGCGTGACAAACAGCCATATATTCCACCTCAGTGTTGTAGCATGCAGTGGTAGGCTGCTTTTTGCATGACCAAGAGATAAGACCATTGCCCAAAAAAAAGCACGAGTCAGTGGTGGAACGGCGGGAAAACTCATCTTGTGCCCAATCTGAATCAACAAAACCCGTAAGAGTACAAGAGCCAGAGGAATAATATGTAAGACAAAGAGTTTTAGTGCCTTTTAGATAACGAAAGACACGTTTGGCTGCAGCAAGATGATCAAGAGAGGGACGATGGAGGAATTGACTGATTTTAGTGACTGATGTGGCAATGTCAGGATGGGTGGCCAGCATGGCGTACTTAAGGGCTCCGACCATTGAGCGGTAAGTGGAATGGAGGGAAAGAGAGAGAAGAGAATCAGTGGAAGGGAGGAGAGGGGCATTGGAATCTAAAGGAGTGGAAAAGAAGGAGCAGTCTGCCATGCCAAAGTGTTCCAAAAGATCAAAGATAAAGGTCTTTTGAGAGAGTGAGAGGGTGCGAGCTGAGCGGTTACGAGAAACTTGAATGCCCAAATAATACGTGAGCTCACCTAGATCAGCCATGTTAAAGTGGGTTTGAAGAAGAGATTTGACAGTAAAGATTTTAGAGAGAGAAGGACCAACAAGAAGTAGATCATCGACAAAGATGGCAACATTGATCAAGGAGGTGCCAGAGCCCGAGAGTAAATGCTAAAATCAGCATCAATTCGGGTAAATCCTTCTTTCCGCATAATAGCATCTATAGTATGGTTCCATACACGAGGGGATTGTTTTAATCCATAAATTGTTTTAATGAGATGGCAAACCAGATGCTCAGATCAGGGGAAATATAGCCCTCACGCTGATGCATGTAAATGTCCTCAAACAAGATCCCATTTAAGAAGGCATTCTTAACATCCATCTAATGAACATGGAAATCATGTTCAGTAACTAAAGAAAGTAAAGTGCGGGTAGATGTCAACCAAGCAACTGGAGCAAAGGTTTAAGTAAAATGTATACCTTCAATTTGGGAAAAGCCCTTCGCCACCATGCGAGCTTTGTATTTGTCCATGGATCCATTGCCTTTCTGTTTTACACTAAAGACCCATTTTGAGCCGATTCCCTTTTTTCCAGGGGGAAGGGGAACAAGATTCCATGTTTTGTTGGAAATTAAGGCATTGAATTCAGCATCATCGGCAATTTTCCAAAAGAAGGCATGAGGAAGTTTAAGGGCAGATTTGAGAGAGAGAGGGGCTAAAATAAGAGAGGCAGAGGCCCCAGCCGAGTAAGCGTAAGCAAGAGAGGAATGGCCTATGGAGGTAGTAAGCCAAGAGGGGGGAACTCTAGGGCGTGCGGGCTTACGAGGAGGTAAAAGAGAGGGCTCAGGAAGAGGGGAAGTCTCAAGTTCGGGGGGTGAAGGCTCAAGAGGAGTAAAAGGCCAAGAAAGAGGTGAGTGGGAAAAAATTGTGGGGGAAAGATTGTCAAAAAGAGGATCATCTTGAAAAAGAGGGATAAAGGAGGTAGTATCTTCGGAATTTGTGACAAGATGAGAAAGAAGGGCAGTTGATTGGCTAGCAGAAATGATGGGAGAAGCCTAGAAGACAACAGGGGTAGGAGAAGATGGAGGAGGGGGGTGACTTGAAGATAATGAGGGAAAAAATACGGGAGGACTAGGAGGAGAGGAGTGGGAATGTTTAAGGTAGGTGAGGTTAGGTGGCTGAAGAGATTGAAGGGGAAGTTTTGGAAGAAGAGGGGAAGGGAAAGGAGTACGAAACAAGGTTTGGGGAAGTGGCGTTTCGTTGAAAGTTACTTCTCTAGTGGTGATGACGCGATTTTGAGAAGGACTCAAGATGCGGTACCCTTTGGAATTTGGAGCGTAACCAACAAAAATGCGACGAAATGCGCGGGCACCCAATTTGCCGTCAGATTGGAGAAGGCCTTTATACCACGCTTCACATCCAAGGTTTCGAAGGTGACGTATATCTGGTTTAACAAAGGACCACGCTTCCATTGGAGTAGATTTTTGTAAAGCGTTAGTGAGACAAAGATTGCGTAAGTAATTTGCGCAAACGACAGCCTCTGCCCAAAATTCATAAGGCAAATTAGAAAGGTATAGCATGTAGCATGACATGTCATGTAATGTACGATTGTACCTTTCAGCAATGTCGTTTTGCTGTGGCGTTCGAGGCGCCGTTAAATGACGCGAGATTCTATGTTGTATGAGGAATTCACAATATTGGTTGGACAAAAATTCGCCACCGTTGTCACTGCGCAAGACCTTGATTCGTTTGTTGTGACAATTTTCTGCCAACGCGTTAAATTCCTAAAATCATGCAAAAGTGTCAGATTTATGACAAATTGGATACAAGTGTGAAAAACGAGTGGCGTGGTTAATGAAAGTGACAAAATAAAGGGATCCACTGTAGCTACGTGTGCACATGGGTCCACATACATCCGTATGTACAAGTGCAAGGGGTTCAGTGATGACAGTAGTGCTACTGGGAAATGAGAGACACAACATTTTTCCTTGAACGCAACCGTGACAAAAATCCAAAGATTTGTTAGAAAACGAATTTATTCTGATTACAAGATTTGGCAAAGTACTTAAACTTTCGCTATTTAAATGACCATATCTTAAATGCTAAAAAGAAAAAAAATTGACGCTAGCTCTTAAAGCAAATATCTTGGGTGTACTATACGATTGTAAGACGTACATAGAATCTCGTGCTACGCGAAATCGTATAGTACTATTGTCTTTTCTATCAAGAAACATTACTCTATCATTAATAAATTCAACTTTTAAGGCGTCATAAGTGGCGACTTTTACAAACAATAGATTCCTAGCTAGACCAAGAACAAAGAGTACGTTGTGAATGTGAATAGACACATTAGGGACTTTTACATCGCTAGTATAAGTAGCCAACACAATGCGGTCGTCTCCTAAGGGAATCTGCATAGGAGATGATAAGGGAGAAAGGTGAGTGAACCAGTTGGATCGTGGTGAAAGGTGGTGACTAGCGCCACTATCTACTAGCCAATCGTAAGGGGTTTGAGATAGAAAAGCGTACCCTTGTGGAAATTGAGTCTCCGGGGTGACAGAATTTGGGATATAATGGGTAACATTGCCATACCCAAATTCTGGTGAGGGAGGGATGACAAAAGGGGAGGCTATTGGAGTGGGATAATTAGAGGGAAAATATGGGGAGAAAGCGGTCGACCAAGGAAGGTTAACGGAGTTTGAAGAGGCATAGTGCGCTGCGGCGTTGGAAGATTGTGGGAAGGATGGAGAAGGGGAATAATGGTGAGGATAAGGAAAATTTGGAAGGAAAAAAGGGTGATGAGGGAATGGGGGGGTGGGAAGAACTCGTGGGGTGGCATTGGCAACGTTGACATTTCCTCCATTTTTAGGGAAATTGGAAGCCTCGGTTGTTTCCGCCTCGCGAATTTTCGACATTCTTCAACGGAGTGTTCCTTTGTTTTGCAGTAAGCACAAAACAAACGCTGTACCCCCCCCTCGAAATAGTTTTTCTGATTTTCAGCAATAAAAGAATTTGCATGAGAGAGATTTGGAGTGAATAAAAGAGAAGTTTTGTCTCTTCATGCAAAATTTTTGTACAAAGGGAGTGAAAGGGAATGGATTGGTCTAGATTGTCTAACGAGGAAATGAAAGGGGAAAAGGTTTTAGGGAGTCCCCCCAAAAGGGTAGAAGAGAGGTCCTCGTCGGAAAGATGGACGCCTATCATGGTGCATTTTCCGGTTGACAATTCGACTGTACTAATCCAATCCTTCATGGATTCCGTTTGTTTTTTCATGGAGTTAAAAAACGCTCATTTTTGAATTCGGCGAGCGGCCCATCCGGTTTGAATGTAAGTTGCTTGAAGACGATTCCAAGCATCGGCGAAAGAGGAGGTGCCACGAATAAGACGAGTGCCCTCGGTAGTAAGTGACATCACTAGGCGAGCATGCGCATCCTCATCCTTTTGTTTCCATGCAGCTATTGCTAACTCTTTTGTAGCTTTTTCAACTAGTGTATCAGTAGAGGAAATGATAGGAGGTTTTGAAATTCCTATAAAATGGTCCCAAATCTTCTCAAGTTTGAAAAAATGCATGGCTGAAAATGACCAATCATAGAAGTTTTTGCCATCAAACTTCTGGATACTATTAGAAGTGGCATGGCCGGGCCCATAACCTATTGGAGGTGGATTGGCTAAAGCCATGAAATTGTACACAAGAGAAAAATCAATGCATTGGAGAGAGAAATTGATTTGTATTTGGGGATGATTTCATTGAGTGAGAATAGTCACTTATATACAAAATACACAGTGCTAATTACTTTGGAGTCTAAGCGCTCTTTGGTGCGCTGTAACTAAAGGATCCTAGTCAAGATTCTAGTACATCTGGTCAACATTTTACATGACTAGATTCTAATTTATGTAGTCTAGATTCTAACGTAAGTTAGATTGTAACGGATTGACTTTAGGTCGGCAATGTACAAAAGTAATTAAGACCTAAAGTAACGAAGTAGACTCAAGCGACAAAGAGTACGAAAAACAAAATGAAAGTACAAAAAGACAAAAAGAAAACATACGTAAAAATAGAGACCGTCGCCCAAAGAACTTGTACGTAGGGCGACAAGACTGGATCGACGCATGTAGAGTACGAAGAAAACCAAGACCGGACCGGCCCATGTAATGATGGGTACGGACGAGACCAAGACCAGACCGACGTATGACGAGTACGGACAGACGTAACGCTAAATGACCCTTAACAACCACCTTAAGTCCAATGGATTTAAGTCACATGCCGCCACCTTGGCAAGCACTAACCCTTAACTACTTCACCCTGTGAAGACTAGACTCCCTTGATTCTGACTCAAAAATGAATGACAAATCTGCTCATCAGAGCAGAAGTTATTTCTATTCAAAGACAACTCTTTTATATAGATGCTCTCAAAGAAAGTGAAATTTTGTGGGCTCGTTTGTCCTCACAGAAATTCATAGCTGACTACTACCTAATGACAACCCACTATGATCAAGTAACTTAGTCCGCGTGTTACTACCCTAGCAAGCAACAGTTCCCAAAATTCACTCCTGTGAAGACGAGACTCCTCTCGGTGTGACTCAAAAACAATCATTGAATTTGCTCATCTGAGCAGTTAGTTGTTGTTGTCAAAGATAGCTCTTTAACACAGATGCTCTCACAAAGAGAGGGCACTAAAAAATGTCTTAGTCCTAAGAACCTAATCACATCCGCTACCTACTAACCCTCCAAGGTTCAGATGACAGTAAAGTACAAATATACACAAAATAACAGTATGAGCCAGAAGTCGCCTTAGATTTTGTAAGGCTTTGTACGGCATCAATCTGCATCAGCCATCTAGCACAAATGACGTTATGGTTTTGTTTGCTTCTCCACCTACATCTTGTAGGATCCTGCGACGTGTCAATCCGTAGTACTTTTGGCGTAAACCGCCAAAAGAACATTCCAAGTAGTCGGCACCAATATGGGTTGTCTGATCAAATGTCCAACTTTCATTTTCGTCCGTCCATGTATGGAGCTTACAAAATGTTGTATGCGCTTGTTTATTTGATCCCTACCATGTGCGAAATGTAGTTTCATTCTGTTAAATGAATTTCTCCACGTGGACTCTTTATTGTGGATTTGCGCCCAATGTACGTAATGGTTTTTCTACATCACTTGTGTAGGGACAACGGCTAGGGTGACTGATGGAGACTCTGAAGGACTGAGGATCAAACCCCGGATAGTCCACTGCTTTTGGTAAGGACTAATCCTATCTCTTTCCCTCCCCTTACTTTGTCATCCTAAAAACCAAGGCGCCAGCCATGGTGTTTCTCTGATTGTTCCTATAGCTAGGCGAATACAAAATGAGATAGATTCTTGTTACCTTTATCAACACTCCCTTTATTTTTTGGTCACATTGTTTGTTCCAAAAATTTAATTTTGGAGATGGAACAAATTTTGTCATCATATCGGCCATCATTTGTCCATCAGGTTTATACACCAATTACAACATAATATTTTCTAATTTTTCTCTCACAAAGCTTAATCTAATATCCATTTGTTTTTCTTTAAATTGGGTTTTTAGATTTGTTGGAATTGCAATTGCACCTTGAGTATGAAATAAAATATTTTGAAACCCACTCTTCACAAATCTTGGTTCTTAAAACCAGGATTTTACCCGTATTAGTTCTTTAACAACTCCACAGGAATCCACATACTCAACCTCAATTACTACCTCATCACCCTATTAGCTGCCTCCCAGTCTGTCTTTCTATGCTTATGTCTTTCTATGATTATTCAAACTCCAACTGCGTACTCCAACTGTTGCTGCTATATCTGGTCTTGTACAGTTTATAAAGTAAATCAAACTACCTACAATTTGTCGATAAGAAATATTCTTCATTAATTCTTTTTCCTCTCGACTCATCTAATCGTCTAAAATTATCACACCTCCTTTAGCATTTATTTCATTGATTGATAGGAATAAGAGTCATTCACAATGGGCTCACAATGACATAAATGTCTCAATGCCGAAGCGAAATTAAAATGAAATCAAACATTATGACACAATGAAAACTCATAATCCAAGATAGAGGTCGATTTAATACTCAATGAAATAAACTCATGTTATCTCAATCCTTTACTCAAACATTATACTTCTCTTATTTTATTATTACTTAGTTGATTCCTAATTTTCTTCCTAATTAATTTAATCTAACTCACACGGTTGCTTTTTAATTTAGCCGTGAAAACGATCTAGAACATTAACTCTAGAAGTGTCTAAATGTATTTAGACGCAAATATGGTACAACGCAAAGTGAAACTACTAGAAACTAAACTGACAAAGTCATGTACAACAAACTTAACTTAAACAAAACGAAATTACTAGACGTACGTCGCGCGAAAGAAACTTCTCGAAGTACTAATCTAGAACTCAAACAAAACAAATCAAATCTAATCTAATCGTGTACACGTGAAATGTACACGCAAGAAATACTAAATCAAAATAAATAAAACAAAACCGAATCCGCGAAGTGACGAACGACTAAATCTAATCCATGTTGTTTTTGAAGATTTAGTTTCGTGCGTACGTGAAATTTGGTGCGCACGCGACGTTTCATGCGTATATATTTTACATGATGTACTGTGGAGTTTTGAACAGATTTACGGTTCGGGGGAGTTAGTGTACGAGCAAAATTAAAGTGACGTGTGAGTGGCGTGAACAAACATTTGAAAATGTACGGCGGATCGCGAAGTGATCCGATATAAAATATGAATTGTTTGAAACGTATGAAGTACAAATAAAGTGACGCGAACAAGCGTACGAAAAATATGGAATGTGCTGGGAAATGGACGGTGGATCGCGAAGCGATCCGATGTAAAATATTTGAAGAGGTTGAAATGTACGCCGCAAGTACAAAACATAATGCGACAGGCGACATTTATGGAAAAGAGCGTGACACGACGGTATATATATTTTATTTGCGACGGTTGCACTTATTGCAAACAACACGATTTCGGTACGAGTAGGATTTCGAAGGTACAAGATCATTTCGGCAAGTGGTTCGAGTTACACGTGGAGGTCCGACGGCGTCCGCTGCTATTTTACAAGGGTTCGTACGTATGTGATGACAGATTACTGCGTGGACTTATCGACAAGTGACTAAGCAAGTTGTCAATTATGACGCGGATTTGTGGATGCGTCGGTGTAATTATTTGAAACATCAATATTTTGTTTTATGCGAACTAATGATTTAGTGTTGATTAAAATAGTTATATTTTACGTGATTAATGAGGATATCGACACTTTAATTTATGTGTCGTATTTGCAGACAAGTGTACGCTTACGATTGCTTGACTTTCAGGTGTACGCTTACGATTAGTTTTTCTTAGTAATTGGTTATTATGGTTAAATAGGACTTAATGACATTTACGTAATTTATGTTGGTTATTTTGACACTTAGTGATTCGTTGACAGCTCACAAGTGTATATATAGGAATGAGCTTTGTTAGAAATGATTCATCAATGCTGGTTAGAAAAATAGGGACCAAAGATGTAGTATTTTAGGGTTGTCGATTAGGTCATGCACTTTGAATGGTATAATGATTATTTGATTATACTTTGATTACACTTTTGTTTATGTGTGATGCATTTGTTTGTTATTATTTATTTATGTTATATAATATATGTTTGATATGCACTGTTTATGCATTTGTCCTAGGGTTTGTTTATGTCGATTATTCCATCAAACCTTAGATGTTGTCATAGGGTTTATTTATGTTGATTATTCCATGAAACCCTAAATGTTGTTTGTTGCGTCTGTGTACGCATATGGAGGATGCATTTCAAATGATTGTTCATTGGCCTAGCTTTGCTTAGCTTCTTGCATGATAGTTTAGGTTGCTTCTGCACTCTATTTTAGACCAAAGAACAACAATCCACACTAACTACAAACCAACATTACGTGAACATAGATTATAACATTCTAAATCTTAACAACCCCCCTCTCAAAGTTATATCTATACTAAATCTTAACCAAACTCAAAATAATCTTAACTTAGGCCTTCGTCTCATAAAGACATCATACATAGCACCTTTTGTTAATGTTGAAATAAGTAGTTTTTGGTGTATTTTCTGGTCTAAAACTTAATAGCGGAAACATATAAAGAATATGTAGGCAGCCTGCCTCCATCTCTTCTCTCTTGCCCCCATACTTGTTGTAGTCACTGAAGGACAGCGAGAGCGATAGAGCCATGGCTGCCTCAGCTCCATAGGAAGGACTAAAGAGTGATTTAAGTAACTCTCAACAAAAGGTTGACTCCGGCAGGACTCGAACCCCCGACCGGCAGAGCGCGGCGTAGCCGTTAGCTCTAACCAATCTGTTGTAGAAGTCCGTTAGGAGATATAGGGTTTCATTAAAATTTAAACTATTGTATAATAGAGAAACCATTTAACTATAATATGGACGAATGGACATAGAACTTGTTAAGATTTAGTGCGAACGACATTTCTCACGAAACAAATGAAACGGACATTTGTTTTAAACAGTCGACATTCAATGTCGGATTTAATCTGACAGTGCACATCATCGCCGAGATTGCGGAATGGTCACTTTGAATTTTATGGACGTGGCATGACGTGGCGCCGCGTGGAAGGATAACATTCGGTCGCGAGAATTCAGGATATATACGAACGAGTGGAAAAGTGACACGCGTCCACTCAGTAGCCTTATCGTACACCAGCCGTACAAAAAGGACATCGACCGTAGTACCTTTATGTACTGTACAGTAATATGACTGGTTCGTACTTCAGTAGATAGGGGTTGTGAGAGAGGTTTAGGACTTAGGAAATTTTGGTAGATAGTCACCTCTCTCTAAAGAGAGCTTTGTATAAAATTGGCATTTTTGCCGGCTCATAACTAATCGGCTGGTTGGCCATTTTTCAGTGATTCTTTTTGCTACGGACTCAAAAGAGTCCAGGCTGCATAGGGGTGCAGTCAAATTGTTATTTTGCCTTTCTGGACACCAGTGGTTGTGGCTTGAAGTGGGTTAGTTAAATACTATCTAGAGGCTTCCTGTATTCTGTGGTCCAATGGAGGACACAGTATTGTAGGTTATGGGCCCACCCTTTAGGGTGCCCACCTTCAATGGATCTAGGTTCATCTATTGGGAATATATGATGATGGGAGCTTTGTGCGAAAAACGATACTGGGGTATCGTTAGTGGACAAGTGAAACATCCACCTTTGGGAACTCCACCAAGATTTCGAGGAGTAAGGTTTCTGCAACAACGCCTGCCTCAGCGGAGGAGGCATATGATAGGGAGAGCAGTGTGTCCGAAAAAGGGAAAGAGAAAGAGACACCCCTCACTCCTATTTGCCACAATACCATGAGCGGCAACCGTGAAGACCGGGCAGAACAATACTCAAATGTGGGAGGATGTAAACATGGCTGCCAAGAACTTTATTCTCATACACCTCACTTAAGCTTTGGCCACTCTTCATCTTCACATTTACAAGGCCGAGGAGTTGTGGGTGAGTTTGGTGGAGATTTATAGAGCTGGAACTATTTAGGAGCTCCAGTTGGTTGAGCAAAAGATAGTGAGTTACACTTACAAAGGAGGAAAGATGTTAGATTACTGTAATGATCTTTCTTGTTTGTGTATGGAGATGGAAAGTGCCGGGTGGACAGGTACAATGAAAATGAAAATTAACACTCATATCATGAAATTACTAGATGAGTTCGAGAACATAGTGTATCAAGTACAGGAAATGCCTGATAGTTCATAGAAATGGAACACAGTGGTCAGGATGATACTTCAAAAACACATTGGAGATTAGGAGAGGAGGGAAAAGCATTCAAGCTCTAGCTGCAGGAGGGGACCGATGGGGGAAGGACCCGAAGAAAACTTACAAAGGGGAAAGAGATTCATCTGGGGGGCCGAGGCCCCCAAAGGGTCTTTGTCATTTTTGCAAAAAGCTGGGACACTTCATGGTAGATTATGTCAAGCTGTCGGAGCTGAGGCTCCAAAAGAACCGTGGAGGGGGTTTTTCCGGAGGGAAGAAAAAGGCACTTGTGGTTATAAAAGTGACAAGAGAAACCGAGGATGAGTCCTCTAAGGAGGATGGGGAGCTTCTTCTTGACGAGAGCCAGGAGGAGAAGGAGATCCCTCGCAGACAAAAGTGTGCCCTTGGAGCAATTCGGGAAGATCCACAAGAAGGATGGATAATCGAATCAGGTGCATCCATGGATATGTGTCGTGATAAAGAACTCTTCACTAACCTAAGAAAGATCCCTACTGTAGAAATATAGTATGGGGATGGGAGAGTGGTTACCACAGATCTAGTGGGATCAATAGATCTGGAAGTCTTAATGGAGGGTAAGACTTCTATACTTACATTCTCAGATGTACTCTACATTTCTCAGCTGAGTAAAAATCTTGTCTCTACGTCTGTGCTTGATGACAAAGAGTTTGATACCTTCACTAGAAAGGGAGTCTTTACAGCTAAGTATAGAGATGAAGTTTACTTCACTGCCGATAAGGGTAGCCCAGGAATGTTTAGGCTTAACCTGAGTAATGAAAAGAAGAATGCTTATTATGTTGGTGTTCCTAAGTTGATGATTTGGCATAAGCGGTTGGGGCATGTGCATTTGGATAGGTTAAGGGAAATGAAAAAGCTTGGGGTAGTAGAAGGCATTCAGTTTGGGGATAACGAAATGATGGATAATTATAGTGGTTGTGCTCAAGGTAAGGCTTACAAACTTCTTTTTCCCAAAGCCGCCACCTATAGAGGTGAGAAAGTGTTAGACTTCGTCCACACAGATATTTGGGGACCAGCAAAAGTACCTTCGGTTGGAGGAAATAGGTTTATGATGACAATAACCGATGACTGGTCTAGATACTCTATAGTCTATTTTCTGAAAACAAAGTCTGAAGCATCAACTTACTTCAAAGAATATAAAGCCTGGGGTGAGAAGTTGCATGAAACCCCCATTAAGAGGATAACGAGTGATAATGGGGGGGAATATACCTCTAACAAGTTTGAGGAATATCTCAGAGATGAGGGAGTGCAACACCAGAAAACTGTACCATATAACCCAGAACAAAATGGGGTAGTTAAGAGGCTGAATCGAACACTAGGAGATAGTGCGTGAAGTATGTTGGCAGACAAGAAAATAGGAAAGAGATTTTGGGTAGAAGCAATGAATTGTGCCAACTACATTAAATATAGAGTCCTTACCTCAGCTATAAAGGGAGTGACACCTTATGAGAGATGGGTTGGAAGGAAACCAAATATCTCACACCTTAAAGTATTTGGTAGCCAAGTTTACAGTCTTGACACGGATAGAAAAAACTGGAAACTAGATGCTAAGGGAAAACGTGGATACTTTGTGGGATATGATGAGGATGTTAAGGGATATAGAGTCTTTGACTTAGCAAAGAAAGATATAATTCTGGTCGAACACTTAGTTGTCATGGATGAAGGGAAGTCATTTGACCCCTTCAAATATACAAAGAAGATAAGAATCAGATTTGAGTCCGATAGTGAGGAGAACTCGGTCGTTCCCGAAAGGGACATGAGTGAAACCGTGATTGCTGATTCAGGGGAGATCCAAGATACAGGAGACTCACCAGAAACCTCACATACTCCTATGGACTTCGAGAAGATAAAAGAAGCGTGACAAGAACCGACTTCCATGGACAGGGGAGGCGATGAGACAGTGAGAAGAAATCCAAGACTTCCCTCCATTCCAGCTTCGGAGTTTGAGGGAGGAAGGAGTAACAGCAAAATGATATATGAAAAACAAACGGCTAATAAGGTAACTAAGCTATTTCACCTAGATGAGCCTCAGTCTTACTCAGAGGTAGTGAATATTCTAGAGAAAGAAAGATGGATTAGAGCCATAAATGATGAGATGGCTTCTATCATGGAAGCAAATACTTAAAAATTAGCGGATTGTCCTCCAGACAGAAAACTTATTGGGTGTAAATGGGTATTTAAACTAAAACTGAACCCAGATAATACCATTGAGAGATATAAGGCTCGATTTGTAGCGAAGGGGTTCACTCAAAAGGAGGGGATTGACTATGAGGAGACCTTTGCTCTAGTTGTTCGGTTCCCCACAATAAGGATTCTCCTTAGTCTGGCAGCAGCGAAAGACAAGGAAATCCACCAGATGGACATTAAGACAACTTTTCTTAATGGTGAGTTAGAGGAAGAAATTTTCATGAGGCAACCCAAGGGGTTCGTGGAAGAAAGAGAAGAGAGCAAAGTGTGCAGGCTTATAAAATCCTTATATGGACTAAAGCAGGCTCCCCGAAAGTGGAATAAGAAACTGCATGAGATTCTCACCGATCTGGGATATATCCGGATCAGCTCTGACCATTCTATCTATATGTTTGAAGATGAGATTGGTGTCATTTTTATTGCAATTTATGTGGATGATCTGCTTGTGTTGAGTAAGTCTTTGGAGAAGATCAATAGGCTGAAGAAAGATCTTAGGGGCAGATTTGATATGAAGGATTTAGGGGAGGCAAAATATATTTTGGGGATCCAAATGGAGAGAGATAGGGGGAAGAAGATTATCAGACTTACTCAGAAAGAAGCAATAGGTAATATGCTTGAGAAATTCTAGATGGAAAATGCTAACAGTTGTACCACTCCCATGGACTTGAAAAAAGTAAGTGATGGGAGTGTTGAAGGAGGAGTGATGATCTTAGACGATCAAATGAGTCCAGAGGAGAGAGAGTTTATGAAATCTATCGGTTACAGACAGTTCGTAGGAAGTTTGATCTACTTTATGAACTGCACCAGGCCGGACATAGCGGCAGCAGTTGGAGTACTCAGTAGGAGTGTTAATGATACTAAGAAGAGAGATTGGGAGGCAGCCAAGAGAGTCATGATATATCTGGTGGGAACTATAGAGTTATGGTTGCATTTGGGAGGGGAGCACACTCACATCACTACTTGGAGTGATGCGAGTTATGGGGACGCACCTATGAGACGATGCATTTCTGGATATGTGTTGTATGTTGGGGAAGGTGCTTGCTGTTGGAGCACTAAGCAACAAAAGGTGGTTGCTCCGTCCACTATGGAGGCTGAGTACATAAAGTTGATGTGGGTCAAGTCTTTGCTGCAAGAACTGGGGTATATGAAGTAGGGAGTGCATGAAGTGTTTTGTGATAATCAAGCGGTCATAGCAATTGCAGCCAATCCAAAACATCATTTTAAGGCTAAACATATGGACATAAGATTAAGTTTTGTAAGAGAAAAAGTTGAGCATAAAATAGTGAATCTTGTATATAGATATGATGAACAAATGGTGGCTAACATGATGACCAAACCTCTGCCCTCTCCAAAGTTAAAATACTGTAGGGAAAAATGTGGATTAAAAGAAAAGGTAAATTAGACTAGAAAATAAGGGGAGTGTTGAAATAAGTAGTTTTTGTTGTATTTTCTAGGTCTAAAACTTATTAGCGGAAACATCTAAAGAAAATGTAGGCAGCCGCCTCCATCTTTTCTCTCTTGCCCCCATACTTGTTGTAGTCACTGAAGGAGAGAGAGAGCGATAGAACCATGGCTGCCTGAGCTCCATAGGAAGGACTAAAGATTGACTTAAGTCACTCCCAACAAAAGGTTGAGTCCGGCAGGACTCGAACTGCCGACTGGCAGAGCGCGGCGTAGCCGTTAGCTCTGACTAGTTTGTCGTAGAAGTTTTGTTAGGAGATATAGGGTTTCATTAGTATTTAAACTATTGTATAATACAGAAACCATTTAACTGTAATATGGACGAACGGACATAGAAATTGTTAAGATTTAGTGCGAACGACATTTCGCACGACACAAATGAAACGAACATTTGTTTTAAACGGTCGACATTCAATGTCGGATTTAATCCGACGGCGCACATCATCGCCGAGATGGCGGAATGGTCACTTTGAATTTTATGGACGTGGCATGACGTGGCGCCGCGTGGAAGGATGACATTCGGTCGCGAGAATTCTGGAGAATATACGAACGAGTGAAAAAGTGACACGCGTCCACTCAGCAGCCTTGTCGTACACCAGCCGTACAGAAAGGACATCGGCCGTAATACCTTTATGTACTTTACAGTAATATGATTGGTTCGTACTTCAGTAGATAGGTGTTATGAGAGAGGTTTAGGACTTAGGAAATTTTGGTAGATAGTTACCTCTCTCTAAAGAGAGCTTTGTATAAAATTGGCATTTTTGCCGGCTCATAACTAATCGGCCGGTTGGCCGTTTTCAGTGATTCTTTTTGCTACGGACTCAAGGGAGTCTAGGCTGCATAAGGGTGCAGTCAAATTGTCATTTTGCCTTTCTGGACAGTAGTGGTTGTGGCTTGAAGTGGGTTAGTTAAATACTATCTAGAGGCTTCATGTATTCTGTGGTCCAATGGAGGACACAGAATTGCAGTTAACATGTCAATTGCTTCTTCACCTGTTGGCACAAATATCAACTCAATTTCACCAACATTTACTAAATCTTTCTCAAAATGCCATTGAATCTTAATGTGTTTAGTCATCTTATGAAACACTAGATTCTTAGCCAATGGAATACTAGTCATATTATCTGAAAACAACTTCATACATTTAATCACAATTCCCAACTCACTCAACATTTCTCTTAACCAAATTGAAGGTTTTGCAGCATGGCAAGCCGCTATGTATTCGGCCTTTGTTGACCTCAAGGCCACCGTAGGTTGATGTCTCGAACTCCATGAAATTGCACCTCCATATAAGACAAAAGCGTAACAAATGTTGACTTTTGCGTGTCGAAGTCTCCACCCGAATCGGAATCTCAATATCCAAAACAATCTAACTCTGAATCCGCATTATAAATCAAACCATAACTTAAGGTTTGAACCAAATATCTAAAAATCATTTTAACACTCTCCCAATGACACTTCTTAGGTGCTTGACAATATGTACTTACAATACTAACTGCAGCTAGATATATCAAACAACCAAAAACTTATGTATAAGATACATCAATTGTTGGCTCACTTTCTGCTTTACTCAACTAAACTCTAGGATCCAAAGGTGTACTCAAAGACTTAGCATTCAACATAGAAAATGTACGTAAGACTTCCTTACAATATTGTTTCAGACTAAGTTTCAAAGAACCAGCCTTATCTCTTATCACCTCAATACTAAGAATATACTTAGCTTCTCCTAAATTTGTAACTTTAAAAATTTTATTAAGAAAACATTTCAATTCTTGAATCCTTTTTGGACTATTTGAAATCATAATAAAGTCATCAACATACACACTAAAAATAATCTGATCAACTCTTTCTCTTTTCACATAAACACCTAAATCTGAAAATGTACGAAAAAAGCCAAAATCCAGAAGTACCTTGTGAAAACGAGTATACCAAGTCCTTCGTGCTTACTTAGGTCTATAGAGAGACTTCTTCAACTTCCGCACATGTCCAGGTATTCCCGAAACTCCTTGTGGAATCTTCATATAAACTTCTTCTTTCAATTCTCCATTTAGAAAAGCAGTTTCCACATCAACTTGGTGGAAATAGTTTCTCTTAGCAGCGGCAATCGCAATAATCATCCTTAAACTATCAAACTTAACTACAGGTGCATATGTTTCTGTATAGTCTATACCTTTTTTTTGCTGAAAACCTTTACCAACTAATCTTGCCTTATATTTGATAATTTCACCTGATGCACCCGTCTTAGTCTTAAATACCCATTTACAATCAATAGCTTTCTTTCCCTCAGGTAAAACTACTTCTTCAAATGTTCCATTATCAATAATTGACTTAAGTTCTTTCTCAAAAGCTGGTTTCCACTTTTCATTCCAATCACTTGATGCAACAGCTTTTGAATAGGACTTAGGATCCCCATTCAGAGGCTCACTCAGTAATTGCTATAAAAGAAACTCATTTAATCTAGCATCTGAAATAAAATTAACCGACTTATCTTTAGCATTCATATGAAGGGTTAATCTCGGAGGAGCGTTTCATTTATTCGTTCGATTAATTCTCCTAATAACAACTTCTTCTTCAACAAAATCATCTCATTCACCCTTCTCACGTACAAATGACAAACTACATTCACTTCTTTGTCTGCTAAGGGTCTTTTCACTAGACTTAGAACTTCGATTCCATTCTCACTTTTCAAGCTTTCAAAATCTGATTGGGAGAATTCAGATTCTTACCAACTTTAATAGATTTCTTCTTTTTCAATGGAATTTCACCTTCTTCCTCTTCGTCACTCTCGTCATCAATTTTGATCTCCTCCAAATTGCTCTCTTCCTCAAAATCCAAACTTTCTTCCTTATCTATTGTGAACTCCATTGCTTTCGCCAAATCTTTGTGAAACTCCACATCCCTCGATTCGAAAACCGTTCGAGTAGCGGGATTACAAATCTTGTATTGCCTTGAATTTGGACTATATTCAACAAAAACACACGTCCAAGATCAGGGACTGAAATTCCGGCTCGATATCTCTTTTTGATGTAGACAGTGGCTCGACATCCCCAAATCCTCAAATGTCGAACAGATGGAATCTTGCCACTCCGTAAATCTTTAGGAATCTTTTCTCCTGAAACCGAGGTTAGTATTGTGTTACAAATGTAATTTGCTGTAGGAACAGCTTCTTCCCAAAACCTTACACTATGTTTCTTACTATGTAACATAGCTCTAACCATCTCTTAAAGTGTCCTATTCTTTCTCTTAGCAATTCCATTAGACTCCGGTGAGTATGTAGTAGTAAATTGCTGCTTAATCCCCCTTTTTTGACAAAAGATTTTAAAAGCAACAAATTCCCCTCCATTAGCATATCTTATTGTTTTTAACTTTCTATCCGTTTCTCTCTCAGCTATAAAAGAAATTCTTGAAACTTATATAACACTTCTGACTTATGTTTCAACAAATATACCGAATTCTTTTGACTATAATCATCCACAATAACAAAGATATATTTATGTCGTCCTAGACTTACTAATTTGACTACTCCACATAAATCTACACAAACAAGCTCAAGGGGAGCCTTAGCTCTATAATTCACATGTCAATCACATCTTTTACAGGATGAGATTTCACATCTTTGACATGATGAGATTTTATAATCTGTTTTCCTTTGCTACAACCATTACAACCTTGAACTTTCTTTTCGAATACACACTCTAATCCTCTTACAGCTGCACTTTCATCATATTCTTTGTATTTGATTCATAAGTATGAGAAAGTCTATGATGCCATAAACTAAGATCTCTTTCAAAACTTACAGCATTCACTGAAATTCCTCAACTCTGATGTTTTTGTGGTCTAATCCATTTTAACTTACTTTTTTAACTTACTTTGCAAACAATCGGTCAGATACCTTCTCCAAATTGATTTCCTTCTCTATCATGGAAAATTATCCTTCCATTTTCAAACGAGGTTACTCTACCACCATTTCTTTGTATCTGAGGAACACTAACAAGGCATACAACTTCAAAACTTTGTTCAAATTCACTTTCCTTACAACAACTTGACAATTCACATTCTTAACAGGTAAATTTAATCTGACAGTTCCCACTGTATATATCGGGACAATATGCCCACTAGCAACCGTAATAGTTTTAGAAACTGTAAGCTTTCTCAAATCTGTAAATAAAAGTAAGATCACTACAAACATGATGAGTTGCACCCGAATCAACTATCTAATATTACTATATCCAAATCCTTTGCCATCATTCTTTTTACTCTTCTCCACACCTTTTAGAAGGTTAATAGCAAAGTCAAAAGTAGGACCCTCTGTAGATCTTATAACTTCAACGGTGACATCAAACTTAGATGGTAATCCATTTAGAAACACAAATACTTTTTCATCTTCAAGAGGAAACATTCCTGCGCTATTCAATTGCGCTATCAATACAATAAATCTTTTTAAAGCATCATCAATCGACTCATTGCTTTTCATCCTAAACAGAATAAAGTCTTCAAATACATAATTAGACTTAGTTGCAAATCCGTTCTCATACAAATTTTGTAGATGAGTCCAACAAGCATGAGCCGTATCCTGAGTTAATATATGCTCATGAACTGAACTACTACTACTACTCTGAAGTAATGCAGTCATAGCTGCCATATCTTTATCAACCCACTTTTTCCTTCCTTTTGCATCTAATGGTCTTTTCTCTTCTCCAGTAAGTATTTTCCACAATTTCTTTGGAGTAAAGGTTCCTTGAATATATCTCTTCCATACAGGATAATTATTTCCATTAAGCATGATATTTTTTGAAGACACCTTATAATTTGACTCGTCATCATCATCATAAGAAGTTACTTTCATTTTGCCCTTTTTGACTTTCTTCTAAGAACTCTCATCATCTGAATTGCCACCAAAGGTAAGAGTTTAACCGAAAGATTATCTTTCTCTTTTTGCCTTTAGAAATTCGTAAAGTTCATCCATAGTCGGTGGATCAAACTGAATTGTGAGACTCTCCTTCGCCATTGATAGCTTCTGTCGCCATTAATAGCTTCTCTGATTCTCCAACTCCAAAATAGCTTCTCTGATTCTCCAACTCCAAAACTGACTACAGTGTCTTCTTTCTTTGTGGAGTATTCCTCCACCATAACTTATATACTCTCAATCCTTAATCAAATCTTAAATCAAATCTAAGTGGAATAAACAGTGTTCCGATACCAATTGATAGGAATAAGAGTAAATCGGAATGCGCTCACAAATACTTAATGTCTCAATGCGGAAGCGAAATTAAAATGAAATCAAACATTACAACACATTGAAAGCACATACTACAAGATAGAGAAAAAATTAATACTCAATAAAATAAACTCATATTAACTCAATCCTTTTACATTACACTTCTCTTAATTCATTCCTCCTTAATCGACTCTTGATTAATTCCTAATCGTTAATAATCTAACTCACACGATGGCTTTTTAAACTTAGTCGTGGAAACAATCTAGAACATTAACTCTTGAAGTGTCTAAGTGTACTTAGACGCAAATGTGATACAAAACAAAATGAAACTACTAGAAACGAATCTGAACCGACAAATTCCTGTACAGAGAATTAAACTTACGCGAAACGAACTTACTAGATGTACGTCACGCGAAATGAAACTTCTCGAAGTACTAGTCTAGAAGTCAAACGAAACAAAACAAATCAAATCTAATCTAATTTTTTACATGTGAAAAGTGCACGCATGAAATACTACATCAAACTATACGAAACAAAACTGAAATACGCAAACTGGCGCGCGACCAAAACTAATCCACAATAACTACATTCCAACATAACGTAAACGTAGATTTAATAATAGTACGTCTTAACATCTCTCTCACTCTCTCTCTCCCTCTCCCCCCTCCCTCTCTCCACCTCTCTATCTCTCCACCTGTCCCTTTTTCCCTCTCTCTCTCTTCCTCTCAACCTCCCTCTCTCACCCTTCCCCCCTACCCTTTCAGAAATAAGTTAATTAGAATCAGTACTATTACAAAGATGCTCTTATCATTTTTTTTCCTTTCTGTTTCCTCCCTCCACCATGTTTATGCATGTGAGGGAGGAGGGTGGGGAAGGAGAGGGTAAAATGAAAGAGAGAGAGAGAGGTGGGGAGAAAAGAGAGAGGTGGGGAGAAAAGACAGAAGGTAAGAAAAGAGAGAGAGAGAGAGGCGGAGGAGTGGGCAAAGGAGAGATAAGGGATGGGAAAGGGTTGGGGAGGGATGACGAGGGAGGGAGGGGCGTTGTGGTGGAGGGATGAAAAAGTCAAAGTGAGTTGGGGATAGGAGAGAAAGGTAAAGTGAGTGAGAGCTACGGTTTGAAGGGAGTGAAAGAGGGTGGGATGGAGGGAAAACGGGAGTGACATAGAGAAAGAGAGGGAACAACTCTCACAGGTGTGTGGTTTCCACGGGTGGGTGCAGGTTTGATGGAGACGGGTGAGAAATCTTTTTGTAGCTTCTCTCTCTCTCTCTTTCTTTCTCTCTCTCTCTCTCTCTCTTTTTCACCTTCTTTATAGATAGCGATATTCTATCGCTCTACTTCCTCTCTCTCTCCCTCTCCCTCTCCCTCTCCCTCTCCCTCTCCCTCTTCCTCTCCCTCTCTCTCTCCCTCTCCCTCTCTCTCGTCCTTTACCTCGCCCTCTCCCTCTCCCTCACGCTCGCTCTCTCCTTAGCCCTCTCCCTTGCCCTCGCCCTCTCCCTCACCCTCTCCCTCGCCCTCACCCTCTCCCACGCCGTCGCCCTCGCCCTCGCCCTCTTGCTTCGCACTTTTATATCTAGTTGACATTCGCACTTTTTCTCCAGTTGATTAAATTCGCCCTTTACTATTCCCTTTTTGTCTCCAGCATGCTCCACGGCGTGCGCATAAAGGACGGAAGGGCGAACTACGTCAACCGCTATGTGGAGACTTCTAGACTCAAGCAGGAGAGAGACTATGGCAAGCCGCTGTTTATCAAGGTGGGGAGGGAGGGGGAGAAAGAAGGGAGGGAGTGTTAGGATTAAACTACTGAGAACTCATTTTAGCGACGAGACATTCTCGTAGCTAAGTAGCGACGACCATCGACGAAGCAGTTTTGACGCTAGATATTTGAAGTGACATAGAAATTGTATGTTCGTTTCGTTTCGCTTAAGTTCTGGTCGTACCGTACAAGTGACGTGGAAATTATTTGGTCGTTTTGGTTTACGTAAAGTCTAGTCGTACCGTGTAGTTCAAGTCGGTTCACGGTTGACTTTTCTAGTCGTAACGTGTATTTCAAGCCGGTTCGCAGTTGTCAGTCGTATATTTCGGCGCGTTGACTCTTTCACGTTTTAGTTGTGTACACATATATATACTTGTTGGGACTTAGTGGTTTATCTATCTTGTGGAGGTGAAGCTTATTAAGGAGATGTAGAAAGATCAGGAGTTTAAGGAGGAAGTAAAGGAGTTGTACTTGCATTGTGTTTTAATATATTGAATTTACGGAGGAACACTCTTGTTGTCAGTGTATTTTGTTTGGTTTATTATTTCTCAATTCGTATTAGAGCAGGTTACAGGCAACGCTTGCCAAT
>JBBHKE010001036.1:64935-107435 GCA_037447655.1 Zygnema cylindricum
TAATCTTTCTTTTAATTCATTCTCATTTTAATCCTTAGTTAGTTCTCAGTTAATTCTTTCTTATTTAATTCTCTTACATTTCAAATTCCTAACTCAAATATACTCAAATAAAATAACTCACAAGTTAAACGGAGATAGAACCTATTATTCGAAAGTTACACAATAGTACAAACTAAAATAAATTTAAAGCGAAGGCGTAACTCTGTAAATACATTAACACTCGTGTAAGGCTAAATGAGAATAAGGATAGTAGAGGGAAAAAATGGGAAAGAGGGGGAAAGGGGCGAAGAGGGAAAGAGGAATGGAGTAGGGAGGGAATGGGGGTAAAGAGATAAAAGGAGTACGGAGGGAAAGGGAGAAAGGGGGTAAAGAGAGAAAGAGAGAGAAAGGGGGAAAGGGAGAAGTCGGGAAAAGGGAGAAGTCGGGAAAAGGGAGAAAGGGATAGAAAAGGGGAGTATGGAGGCATGAGGAAAATAGAGAAATGGGGGTAAGGGAGGGATGAGGTAAGGAGAAAGGGAGAAGCGGGGAAAGGGGGAGAAAGGGTAAAAAAGGGAGATGATAGGAATAAGAGTAAATCGGAATGTGCTCACAATTACATAAATGTCTCAATGCGGAAGCGAAATTTAAATAAAATCAAACATGATAACACATTGAAAGCTTATTATCCAAGATAGAGGCAAATTGAACACTCAATAAAATAAACTCATATAAACTCAATCCTTAAACTTTACATTCTCTTAATTTATTCTTTCTTAATTGACTCTTGATTGATTCCTAATTTTACTCTTACTTAATTTTCTTTCTAATTTAATTCTACCACACTCACACGATGGCTTTTTAACTTAGCCACTGAAATAATCTAGAACACTATTTTTAGAAGCGTCACAATGTACTTAGACGCAAAAATGGTACAACGCAAAATGAAACTACTAGAAACAAAACTGACAAAGTCCTGTACGAAAAACATAACTGACGCGAAACGAAACTACTAGACGTACGTCGCGCGAAACGAAACTTCTCGACGTACGGTACCAGAACTTAAAAGAAACAAAACAAAACAAATCAAATCGTGTACACGTGAAACGTACACGCACGAAATACTAATTCAAACGAAACAAAAGAAAACCAAAATACGCAAACTGTTGCGCGACCAAATCTGATCCACACTAACTACGAACCAACATTCCGTAAACGTAGATTCAAACATTGTAAATCCTAACAGGAGAAAGCGAGAAAAAAGGGATAGGGGAAAAATCGAAGGGAAAGAGTGACAAGGGGGGGATAAGGAAACAGGAGAAAAGAGTAGAAAAAAGGAAGAGGGGTGTGAGAAAAGGACAAACAACATCGTCAAAATGAGTTCGAAAGACAAAAAAATAATTTATAGAGTATACGTTGACATCTAGTTGATAATCATTAAGACACTTAAAACAACAAAGAAAATGTAGCTTAAAATTGAGAACATAATTTGCCGAGATAGACAATGAACGAACCTCAAAATACCAATACATTAATTAAAAATCGAAAAGTGCTACAGCTTCTGAATAGGACTTAGGATCCCCATTCAGAGGCTCACTCAGTAATTGCTATAAAAGAAACTCATTTAACCTAGCATCTGAGATAAAATTAACCGACTTATCTTTAGTATTCATATGAAGAGTTAATCTCCCAAGAGCCTTTCCTTTATTTCCTCGATTACTTCTCCTAACAACAACTTCTACTTCAACAACATCATCTCTCTCACCTTTCTCACTTACAAATGGCAAACTATATTTACTTCTTTGTCTGCTAAAGGATCTTTCACTAGACTTAGAACTTTGACTTCCATTTCCATTTTTTCCATTTTTCACTTTTAAAGGATCTTTCACTAGACTTAGAACTTTGACTTCCATTTCCATTTTTTCCATTTCTCACTTTTCAAGCTTTCAGAATCCGATTGGGGGGATTCACATCTCTTACCAACCTTAATAGATTTCTTTTTTTTCAATGGAAATTCTTGTTCCTTCTCTTCGTCACTCTCTTCATCAGTTTTGAACTCCTCCAAATCGCTCTCTTCCTCAAAATCCAAACTTTCTTCCTTATCCTTTGTGAACTCCATTGCTTTCGCCAAATCTTTGTGAAACTCCACATTCCTATATTCGACAACCGTTCAAGTAGTGGGATTGAAAATCCTGTATTGACTTGAATTTGGACTATATCCAACAAAAATACCCGTGACTTGAATTCGGACTATATCCAACAAAAATACCTGTCCAAGATCTGGGACTGAATTTTCCCTCTCGATATCTTTTCTCGATGTAGACAGTGGCTCAGCATCCCCAAATCCTCAAATGTCGAACAGATGGAATCATGCAACTCCACATTTCTTCGAGGGTCTTACCTCCAAAAACCAAAAGTTAGTCTTCAGTTAGAAATGTAATTTGCTGTACGCACTGCTTCTCCCCAAAACCTCTCACTATGTTTAGTGTTGTGTAACATAGCTTTAACCATCTCCTGAAGTGTCCTATTCTTCCTCTCTTCCTCTCAGCAATTCTAGTAGACTCTGGTGAGTACACAGCCGTAAATTGCTGCTTAATCCCTCTTTTTTGACAAAAACTTTTGAAAGCAACAAATTCTCCTCCATTTTCTGATCTAATTGCTGTTAACTTTCTATCCGTTTCTCTCTCAGCCATTAGAACAAATTCTCGAAACTTATATAACGCTTTTGACGTATGTTTCAACAAATATACCCAACTCTTTCGACTATAATCATCCACAATTACAAAGATATATTTATGTCCTCATAGACTTACTGGTTTGACGTCTCCACATAAGTCTACATGAACAAGCTTAAGGGGAGCACTGGCTCTATACTTCACATCTTTAATAGGATGAGATTTTCTAATCTATTTTCCTTTGCTACATCGATTACAACCTTGAACTTTTTCTCCAGATACACACTCTAATCATCTTACAACTGCACTTTTCATCATATTCTTTATATTAGACTCAGAAGTATGACAAAGTCAGTGATGCCATAAACTTAGATCTCCTCTTCTAGAACTTACAGCATTGACTGAAATTACTGAACACTGATCTTTTTGTGGTATTATCCATTTTAACTTACTTTGCAAACAATTAGTTACATAACCTTCTCCAAATTGATTTCCTTCTCTATCTTGGAAAATTATTCTTCCATTTTCAAACGAGGTTACTCTACCACCATTCCTTTGTATCTGAGGAACACTAACAAGGTTTACAACTCTATCAGGAAAATACAAAGTATTGTTCAAATTCACTTTCTTTACAACAACTTGACCATTCACATTCTTGACAGGTAAATCTAATCTGACAGTTCCTACTCTATCTATCGGGAAAACATATCCACTAGCAACCGTAATAGTCTTAGGAACTGTAAGCTTTCTCAAATCCGTAAACAAACTAAGATCACTACAAACATGATGAAACTATCCAATCTTTAAAATTTTGACTCCCACATGCAAAATTTGCATAATTGACAGCAACATTTCTATCTTCTTTCATCATTATAGAAAAGTTTAGAGACTTATCGCTTTGATCGTCATTAAAATCTGAATAGTGGGTTTGATGTCCTCCTCCACGTGATTGTCCAAATTTTTCGCGACCTCGTCCTCGTAGTCCACTTCGACCTCTTCCTCTTTCCGAGTAGTAAGATGATCATCCTCCATTGCGTTGAAAACACTGAGCACTAGCATGTCCCTATTTCCGACAAATATTGCATTGCTTTTCCCTATCTGGACAGTTAGTAGCCATATGTCCTTCCTTATTACACTTATAACAAATAACATGACTTACATCACCTTGATCGCTATAACCACTTCCAAATTTTGAAATACTAAAAATTGTTTCTACCCCTTCTTGATCTAAACCTTCCTCTACCTCCACGACCACGTAGAGAATATACCTCAAACGTGTCAGTGAGGTTTGCATTAATATTTCCAAATCCTCTACTATCTTTCTCTTTACTCTCATGTGCACCTTTTAGAAGGTTAATAGCAAAATCAAAAGTGGGTTTTTCTGTAGATCTTATAACTTCTACTGTGACATCAAACTTAGATGGTAATCCATTTAGAAACACAAATACTTTTTCATCTTCAGGAGGAAACTTTCCTACGCTAGTCGACTGCTCTATCAAACATTAAATCTTTTTAGAGCATTACTCTTCATCCTAAACTGAATAAAGTCTTGAAATACATAATTAGACTTAGTTGCGAATCCTTTCTTAGACAAATTTTGTAGATGAGTCCAACAAACATGAACGGTATCATGTGTTAACATATGCTCATGAACCAAACTTCTACTACTCTGAAGTAAAGCAGTCAGTCATAGCTGCCATATCTTTAGTATCCCACCTTTTCCTTCCTTTTGCATCTAATGGTCTTTTCTCTTCTCATGTAAGTATTTTCCACAATTTTTTTGGAGTAAAGGTTCCTTAAATATATCTTTTCCATACAGGATAATTATTTCCATTTAACATGATAGTCTTAAAAAGACACCTTATAATCTGATTCTTCATCTGAATCTGACTCATCATCATTATCATAAAAAGGTACTTCCATTTTGGCCTTTTTGACTTTCTTCTTAGAACTCTCATCATCTGAATTGCCACCAAAGGTAGGAGTTTTACCAAATGATTGACCTTCTCTATTTACCTTTATAAATTCGTAAAGTTCCTCCATAGTCACTGGATCAAACTGAATTGTGAGACTCTCCTTCGCCATTGATAGTTACTCTGATTCTCCAACTCTAAAAATGACTTCAGTGTCTTCTTTCTTTGCGGAGTATTCCTCCACCATAACTTAAAAACTCTCAATTCTTAATAAATTCTTAACTCAAATTAAAATAGAATAGCTTTGATACCAATTGATAGGAATAAGAGTAAATCGAAATGCGTGTCGAGATCAAACATCCTTGCATTATTTCATTCCAATATGTTCCCTTTTTGCTCACATGTATAGACTATCGCCTTCGTCGGCACATCTTCGACTTCCTCCGAGGTTGAAACTTTTCTGCGACTAAATCACAGACGAAACGCCACTGAATACGGGTGTGCTTGGTAAGCTTGTGAAAAATTGGATTTCTTAACCACCATGAAGCACATTCTGCCCCTAAAGATCTTTAAGCTTTAATTTCATTATTTCCCCAACATCTCCTTTATTTAAACAGAAGCCTTTTGAAACATGGCGCGCGACCATATATTTAGTCTCCGTCGAACTCAAAGGCCACGATTGGCTGAAGGTGCGAACTCCACAAAGCTGCCGCCCCGCCAAATAGTAACGCGGAGCTGGACGAGGGTTTCCCCCGAATCAAAATCCCCTCAGGCAATCTGCACCGTAGAAACATAGAAAGCAATACACTCCAAATATTTGAATGAAACATGCAAAAAATAAAAGAATTACGATGTAGAAACTTTCAGACAAGTTTTGTACAATTTTATTTTAGTGTGTGAAATCGGTAAGTAAAAATAGCTAAGCTCTTTTATAAGTAAATGATTCCAAGATTAGTAAGGACCGCTAAACTTTTAACTTAAAATTGGAAAAATCTACACTTCTTCCAACAAAATTTGAGAAAGAAACTTATTTAATTCTCAAATTGCCAGTTTAAATTATTTATCGTCAATATTTGACCTCTGAATTTTCATTCAATGGAAGAAGTATCGTAAGATCATTATTAGAGTAAAAAAGTTATCTCCGTGTGTTTTTATTATTAGTGTTTTAAAATCGAAAAAGATTCATGACCCAACCTCCCTTTAGTCTAGAGAAGGGAAATAGACTCTTACCATACATCTCTATATTAACTTTTGTACCGACATCTTCATGTTGACATTTAAATGACATATTCACCAAAATATATGATTATAATCTAATTAAAATCTGGCAATTGTAAACCATTGAAGTACTTCATAAAGAAAAAAAGGAAAAGCTGAAACACCGAAAAAGTCACAAAACCAAACAAAACCAAAAATGAAAAACAACGCGAAAGATATTAACAGAATAAAGACAAATTAGTGAAGGACACAAAAAAAGCCAACCCACTATCAAAAACAATTTAGCAAACTTAAACAAAAACATTTGCCCAGAGGTTCAAATATTTTGTTTTTTCGTAAAGCCTCTTGCAACTTTAACATTGTTCTCTACAAAAGAATTTTAAATCCGCTCCGAGCAAGTATTGCCCTCTCCCAGAATGAGCTTAGCAAAACCTCAAAAAACACCGAAGAAAAATTGGAAAAAAATTGAAGGAGGCAGAAAAAGAACAACAACACTGGGTGCACTTCCGATCATCCCAAAAACTTTGTCTAACTCCTTGGAAAACACATTTCTCATCTCATCCACAAAACTAGCTCGAAACTCAGCGGATATAACCCAATTCAAAAAACCATGAATGGTTTTTTCTGCCTCCGTTTTTTCTACCTCCAATTGTTGTATTTTTTCTTCCATTTCTTCAACTTTTTGCGCAAACTTCAGCTCTTGTTCCTTCTTGTCCTCTTCCATCTTTTCCTCCATTCGACGAATATATTCTCTCAATCTTCCCTCCGATTGTGACAGTTGTTTAAGAATCCGTCGAGTTCACTCAATTTTGTTTCTTTTTCGCGATTTTCTTCAACCAAAGTATTTTCCCGTTGTTTTAATTCAGCGAGTTCTAATAAATTAGTGGCCATAACAAAGGAATAAATTAGAACAAAGGAACAGGAAAAAGTACAAAGTACATAAAGACAGCAAAGACAACTGAGGCTGTTGTGAACTTCGGTTCAATACTAAAAAATTATTAATTAAACATAGTGAGACGCTTGAGTTTTATAGATGAACTCAACGGTGAACTCAAGCGTGTAGGGCGAACTAATCTAAGTCAAGGTTTAACTAATTTAGGTATAACTAATCTAGGTACACCTAATAAGTGGAACTACGATTAATCTAGGTATATCTAGTAGTGGAGGTACAACTAGGTAGAAAAGATTCTAAGTGTTTAGTGGGAATCTTTCTACGTAAATCATTATGTACAAAAAGTACATGAACACTAATTAAAGTGATACACTTAAGACTTAGTGTTCTAGGACTTAAAATATCATGAAAAAAAGACGAACTAAACAGGAGTGTTTCAATAGGACAGTAGAAGTACGAATTCCAATACCCCCCTCGATTGAAGCACGAAGATTTTTAGCCATGTAGGCTAGAAGAGAGAACATGTTTGTCGAACAAAGGACGAGGAAGAGGTTTGGTAAGAAAGTCGGCAAGTTGATGAGAGGTAGAGCAATGAGAAAAAAAGATCGTACCATCAACATTTTTTTCACGCGTAAAGTGGTATTGTATATCAATATGTTTTGTTCAAGTATGATGGATGGGATTTTTCATGAGGGCGAGAGCCCCTTGAGAATCACAAAAAATAGGAGTGGGAGAAGTTTGATGAAAAGAAAGATCCGTGAGGAGACCACAAAGCCAAATGGCGGTTTTAGTGGCAGAAGTACCAGCCATGTATTCAGCTTCGGTAGATGAGAGAGCAACAGTAGGTTGTTTGCGGGAAGACCATGAGATAAGACCACCACCAAGGGAAAAACAAACGCCAGAAATAGAGCGGCGTTCGTCGGTTTGATTTCCCCAGTCCGCATCACAAAATCCAACAAGAGAAGTATCGAGAAGAGAAGCAGAAGAAGAAGAAGGTGGAGATGAGGAAGAAGGGAGAGAGAAGGTGAGGCGCAGATGTTTAGTGCCTTGGAGGTATCTAAGGACACGTTTTGCCGCATCTAAATGAGTGGAAGTCGCACAATGAGAAAATTGCGATAAAATGCACACAGCAATGCAAATGTCCGGACGCGACCCCAGCATAGCATACATTAACTTTCCTACGATAGACCGGTAAACAGAACCTACGATAGACCGGTAAAGAGAACCTTCGTCTCCTTGGGCATTCCCATGGGAGGTTTCTTTTCTGAGTGTAGTACTTGGATCAAGAGGTGTAAAGACAGGATTACCATTGGACATGCCAAAGGTATCTAAAAGATCGACAATATAATGTTCTTGACTCATTTGTAATAGACGTTTAGACCTATCCCTTATAATGCTTATACCTAGACAATAGTCAAGGTCACCCAAATCAGTCATTGGCCAATAAGATGCTAGCATGACTTTCACCTTGTGAATTTCCGTTTTACTGGGACCAGCCAGAATTAAATCATCGACGTAGATAATAATAATTACTAAACTATCACCTGTACCTTTAATGTAAATACCAGGATCTGCACTAATTTCTTTAAAACCATCTTTTAATTAAACATAAACAAGCGTTTTGTGCCATACGCGTGGCGCCTGTTTTAGACCGTAAATTGATTTATTCAAACGACAGACTAAAGATTCTTGTCCTGCAATGTCCTGCAACAGTGTATCTAGGCGCCTGTTCCATATAAATGTCTTTTTCAAGATTTCCGTGCAAAAAGGCAGTTTTGACGTCAAGTTGTTGAAGTTCCCAATCGTGTATCGCCGCCAAAGACAAAATTGTACGAATATATTCAAATTTCGCGACGGGTGCAAAAGTCTCGTTGCAATCAATCCCTTCTGTTTGCGAATAACCCTTTGCCACGAGATGCGCTTTGTAACGTTCAACGGAACCATCTGCAAATTTTTTAACCTTAAAAACCCATTTTGAAACAATGGCACGTCGATTAGGTGGCAGCTCGCAAAGCGTCAAAGTCTGATTCGTCATTAGAGGTGATATTCTTCATTTGCCGCTAAAGACCGCCAGTCTGCATCTGGACGCTTTAGAGCAAATTTTAATACAAGTGGTGGATCTCTTACATCAGCAATAATTGCGTGTGCAAGGTTTTGTGTCACCTTCCAGGTAGGACGTATAGTTCGAGTACTGCGTCGTACAGTCTGTTCCGTCTGACCACCGGTTTGAAGATTTGACGTGGAGGATTCCGCAAGTGGGTTTCTTAAAACTGGTGCGAAGGGTCGCGTCAAAGAATTCGTTAGATTTGTTTGGACAGAGGTGGATTTTGATCGTACATCGTCCGCCCGTATTAATGTCGACACTTGTTGATTGTTTGTCGCATTGAAAACGTGGTCCTGCGGCAAAATTTCTGCATAGCTGGTCGGCGCACGGAAAATATTATCTTGAGGTATTCTGTCGTTATTGCCGACTGGCGCGCCAGCGTTGATTTCGTCAAACTTTGTCGCCGCAGTTTTTGGACCATGTGAAGAATTGTCGGCCTCAATGATTCGTGTCTGTATAATGGGCGCGGATTTCGCGGCAGGGTCTGCGGGCATCGAATTCTCCAATGTGAAAAAATCTGTATGAACATAGTTATCTGATTCTGTCATTATTTTTGTTGGATCGTTAGAAGAAAAAACAAGAGGAAAGGGGGAATCAGCGGGTGACACATCTGTAGGGAAATCAACGGTTAGAGGTGTAAGAGTAAAATTTGGTACGATTTGACGAATAAGGGGGTCCTCAATAAAAATGACGTCACGTGTGATGATAATACGATGTGTTTTATTACAGTATATGCAGTACGCCTTAGAGTGAGGAGTGTATTTGACAAATATACCTTTAATGGCCTTTGCACCCCATTTTCCATCAATATTTGTAAGATTTTTGTAATAGGCTTCACTTCCAAAGATACGGAAGTGAGAAACATTTGGTTTTATTTTATGCCATGCCTTAGAAGGAGTTTTGTTTTTTAGAGCCGATGTGGGTGACCTATTTCGAATGTAAGAAGCCGTTTGTATTGCTTCGGCCCAAAAAGATTGAGGTAAGGATGCAAAATGCATCATGGATCTTGCCATATCGGCAAGGGTTCGATTAAGTCTTTTGGCATCCCCATTTTGTTGAGGTGTATGTGGAGCACTTAATTCCTGAATTATGCCACGTTCTCCTAAGAATTCAGAAAATTCATGCAATATATATTCTCCTCCGTTATCACTTCTTAACATTTTTATCCAGGAGGAGAATTGATTTTTGACGAGTGACTTAAAATGTTTGAAATGAGTAAAAGCCTAAGACTTATTTTTCATGAGATATACATGAGTGAATCGTGAGTAATCATCAATAAAGGTAATGAAATACAGAAAACCACTCAAACTTGATACTCTCATTGGTCCACATACATCACTAGAAATTAAATCAGACTCTTACCATACATCTCTATATTAACTTTTGTACCCGACATCTTCATGTTGACATTTAAATGACATATTCACCAAATATATGATTATAATCTAATTAAACATCTGGCAATTGTAAACCATTGAAAGTACTTCATAAAGAAAAAAAAGGAAAAGCTGAAACACCGAAAAAGTCACAAAACCAAACAAAACCAAAAATGAAAAACAACGCGAAAGATATTAACAGAATAAAGACAAATTAGTGAAGGACACAAAAAAAGCCAACCCACTATCAAAAAACAATTTAGCAAACTTAAACAACAAACATTTGCCCAGAGGTTCAAATATTTTGTTTTTTCGTAAAGCTCTTGCAACTTTAACATTGTTCTCTACAAAAGAATTTTAAATCCGCTCCGAGCAAGTATTGCCCTCTCCCAGAATGAGCTTAGCAAAACCTCAAAAAACACCGAAGAAAAATTGGAAAAAAATTGAAGGAGGCAGAAAAAGAACAACAACACTGGGTGCACTTCCGATCATCCCAAAAACTTTGTCTAACTCCTTGGAAAACACATTTCTCATCTCATCCACAAAACTAGCTCGAAACTCAGCGGATATAACCCAATTCAAAAAACCATGAATGGTTTTTTCTGCCTCCGTTTTTTCTACCTCCAATTGTTGTATTTTTTCTTCCATTTCTTCAACTTTTTGCGCAAACTTCAGCTCTTGTTCCTTCTTGTCCTCTTCCATCTTTTCCTCCATTCGACGAATATATTCTCTCAATCTTCCCTCCGATTGTGACAGTTGTTTAAGAATCCGTCGAGTTCACTCAATTTTGTTTCTTTTTCGCGATTTTCTTCAACCAAAGTATTTTCCCGTTGTTTTAATTCAGCGAGTTCTAATAAATTAGTGGCCATAACAAAGGAATAAATTAGAACAAAGGAACAGGAAAAAGTACAAAGTACATAAAGACAGCAAAGACAACTGAGGCTGTTGTGAACTTCGGTTCAATACTAAAAAATTATTAATTAAACATAGTGAGACGCTTGAGTTTTATAGATGAACTCAACGGTGAACTCAAGCGTGTAGGGCGAACTAATCTAAGTCAAGGTTTAACTAATTTAGGTATAACTAATCTAGGTACACCTAATAAGTGGAACTACGATTAATCTAGGTATATCTAGTAGTGGAGGTACAACTAGGTAGAAAAGATTCTAAGTGTTTAGTGGGAATCTTTCTACGTAAATCATTATGTACAAAAAGTACATGAACACTAATTAAAGTGATACACTTAAGACTTAGTGTTCTAGGACTTAAAATATCATGAAAAAAAGACGAACTAAACAGGAGTGTTTCAATAGGACAGTAGACGTACGGATTCCAATACCCCCCTCGATTGAAGCACGAAGATTTTTAGCCATGTAGGCCAGAAGAGAGAACATGTTTGTCGAATAAAGGACGCGGAAGAGGTTTGGTAAGAAAGTCGGCAAGTTGATGAGAGGTAGAGCAATGAGAAAAAAAGATCGTACCATCAACAATTTTTTCACGCGTAAAGTGGTATTGTATATCAATATGCTTTGTTTGAGTATGATGGATGGGATTTTTCATGAGGGCGAGAGCCCATTGAGAATCACAGAAAATAGGAGTGGGAGAATTTTGATGAAAAGAAAGATCCGTGAGGAGACGACGAAGCCAAATGGCAGTTTTAGTGGCAGAAGTACCAGCCATGTATTCAGCTTCGGTAGATGAGAGAGCGACAGTAGGTTGTTTGCGGGAAGACCATGAGATAAGGCCACCACTTAGGGAAAAACAAACGCCAGAAATAGAGCGGCTTTCGTCGGTTTGATTTCCCTAGTCCGCATCACAAAATCCAACAAGAGAAGTATCGAGAAGAGAAGAGGATGAAGAAGAAGGTGGAGATGAGAAAGAAGGGAGAGAGAAGGTGAGGCGCAGATGTTTAGTGCCTTGGAGGTATCTAAGGACACGTTCTGTCGTATCTAAATGAGTGGAAGTCGCACAATGAGAAAATTGCAATAAAATGCACACAGCAATGCAAATGTCCGGACGCGACCCCAGCATAGCATACATTAACTTTCCTACGATAGACCGATAAAGAGAACCTACGTCTCCTTGGGCATTCCCATCGGAGGTTTCTTTTCTGAGTGTAGTATTTGGATCAAGAGGTGTAGAGACAGGATTACAATTGGACATGCCAAAGGTATCTAAAAGATCGACAATATAATGTTCTTGACTCATTTGTAATAGACGTTTAGACCTATCCCTTATAATGTTAATACCTAGACAATAGTCAAGGTCACCCAAATCAGTCATTGGCCAATAAGATGCTAGCATGACTTTGACTTTGTGAATTTCCGTTTTACTGGGACCAGCCAGAATTAAATCATCGACGTAGATAATAATGATTACTAAACTGTCACCTGTACCTTCAATGTAAATACCTAGATCTGCACTAATTTCTTTAAAACCATCTTTTAGTAAAACAGAGACAAGTGTTTTGTGCCATACACGTGGCGCCTATTTTAGACCGTAAATAGATTTATTCAAGCGACAGACTAAAGATTCTTGTCTTGCAACAGTGTATCCAGGCGCCTGTTCCATGTAAATGTCTTCTTCAAGATTTCCGTGCAAAAAGGCAGTTTTGACATCAAGTTGCTGAAGTTCCCGATCATGTATCGCCGCCAAAGAAAAAATTGTACGAATACATTCAAATTTCGCGACGGGTGCGAAAGTCTCGTTGTAATCAATCCCTTCTGTCTGTGAATAACCCTTTGCCACGAGACGCGCTTTGTAGCGTTCAACGGAACCATCTGCAAATTTTTTAACCTTAAAAACCCAAATTTATTAGGTTGTGGGCCCATAACCTAATAAATTAGTGGCCATAACAAAGGAATAAATTTGAACAAAGGAACAGGAAAAAGTACAAACTACATAAAGACAACAAAGACAACAGAGGTTGTCCTGAACTTAGGTTCAATAGTAAAAAATTATTAATTAAACATAGTGAGACGCTTGAGTTTTATAGATGAACTCAAGCGTGTAGGGCGAACTAATCTAAGTGAAGGTTTAACTAATTTAGGTATAACTAATCTAGGTACACCTAATAAGTGGAACTACGATTAATCTAGGTATATCTAGTAGTGGAGGTACAACTAGGTAGAAAAGATTCTAAGTGTTTAGTGGGAATCTTTCTACGTAAAGATCATTATGTAAAAAAAGTACATGAACACAAATTAAAGTGATACACTTAAGACTTAGTGTTTTAGGACTTAAAATATCATGAAAAAGGACGAACTAAACAGGAGTGTTTCAATAGGACAGTAGAAGTACGAATTCCAATAAGTTCTTGCTCAAGGAATTCTCTGCATGATCTAGCTACTTCCAAATGTCTAAAAAAAAAGAAGAAAAAAAAAGAGAAAAACAAAAACAACAAAAAAATCAAGAAAAAAAATAAAAAGTTGGCGTACAGAAATAATTTGAGGAGCCATCCGAGGAAAACCAAACTATTTGTCGCAGATAAATATGTAATTTCTCCAGGGAACCTAAAATAACTTCCCCTTTATCTTTTTTATTTGTGAATATGACACTAGAGATACATTGAAGAAAATCTTCTTAATAAATCACTATTATCTTTAAAATTGTACCCAAAAGACTTTAGACGGGATAAATGAAGGTCAGCTTCATTCTGAACAATACCATATTTCCCACTGCTGTTAGCAGTAAACCCAGCAACAGTCATTTTTTGAGAATCATGGTTGTTAACGAAACTAGGCATCTCTGGAGACACCGATTCAACCTTACTAGAAGATAAAATCAGGCTAATCAAATACTCAGCCATTGGCACTTTATCCCTACCAAGAGCGATATCTTTTTTGATAATATTTAAAAATAGTTTTGAAGTTTTTTGAAAAAAAAAAACGCCAAATTAAAAAAAAAAAAAAAAAAAAAAACCATCAAGAAAAATACATTAAAATAACCAAGTTTCAAGGTTTAAGCAAAAAAGGTCACAACAAACATAAATTTTTTTACGCATCCATACCAAGCGAGAGAAATTGGATGAACTTACTCCTCCCTTATCGCGTATGCCCTTGAGAGTGGAGTACCATCATTTACGCCAGCTGTTCGATTTTCCATTTGGAAAAGAAACAAAAGATAAAACATGTAAAATCTTCAAAAATCCTAAAAATCCTTATTAGGTTAGTATGTCGTAGTTGAGCTACAAAAGGGACGGACAAGAGAGAAGGGAAGTACAAAAAATTGGGGCATTGGGAGGAGAGAAAAAAGCAGAGAAGGCGCCTCTAAAAGGTTTCAAGCGTCAAAATATCCCAAAAAAGGAAGAAGGAAGTAGGAATGGAAGAAGGAAGGAAAGGAAGTTGGAAGAAGGAGGAAGCAGGAAGTAAGAAGGGAAGAAGGAAGGAAGCACCAAGTAGGAAGTGTAGGATCTTAAGAAAAAGAGTTTCACTTAGAAATAATTCACAAAACATAAATCATTTACACAGCAAAAGCTCATAAAAGACAAGAGGAATATTCAGCCAAAAAGAATTATAAATGTTCTTGGCCGAAGCCTCTTTACAACATCTCTCTTCTCTCTCTTCTCTCTTCTCTTTAAATAATCTCTTACTCAAAGATTAATCCTCTATGATTCAATCATATGAGATTCAATGATCGAATGCACTGCACATGTACACTGTTGCCTATATATACTCGCTACTTTGCACTAAGAAACAACAAGATAAGACAAGCAAGACTTAGCGTAGCGACGAAGTCTGTCCCTAGCTGACTGTACACTCTTCAATGAAAGTTCCACGAAGGAAGGCGCACACGCTTGTTCCTTCGAAACAACAAACTCCAAGTGTTGACTTAAACACGTGTCACTTCACGAACACACCTGCACGCAAAATGTAACACCTGCGCACGAAATAAACAAGTGACGCGAAATGAAATAGAATGTTTCGTTCGCGGACACCAAAAGTACCGTCGCGAAACGACGTCGTACTTCGAAATAAACAAGTGACGCGAAATGAAATAGAATGTTTCGTTCGCGGACACCAAAAGTACCGTCGCGAAACGATGTCGTACTTTTGTATGATGACGCGACAGTACGCGTGAAACAAATTCAAGTTGGAATGACGCTTCGCGAAATGTCGCGAAAACGACAATATCCCAACAATCCCCCTGTTATTGTCGGATTCGCCAAACTCTTCAAAATAATCCAAGTTTTGGTCGCCCCCTCTCAAACACATCATGTGTGGCAGCCTTTGTCAACAAACCAGCCGCCACCTCTTTTGTTGGTACATAGGAAAATACAATCTCGTTCACCGAAACCAAATCTCTTACAAAATGCCATTGGATCCTGATGTGTTTCATCCTCTTGTGAAACACAAGATTTTTCGCCAACGCCATAGAACTCATGCTATCAGAATAAATCGTCATACAACCAATAGGAATGCTTAACTCACGTAACATCTCCTTAATCGAAATCGAAGCCTTAGCTGCATGACATGCCGCCATATTCTCAGATTCTGTGGAACTCAACGCAACTGTGGGTTGTAGCCTAGAACTCCACGAAATCGTTGCTCCTCCAAAAATAAATGCATATCCTGACGTGGACTTACTCGAATCAAAATCACCCCCCCAATCCGCGTCCTAATACCGAACACACTCCAAAGAATTTTTGTCAGAAGTCAACAAAAGTCCAAGATCAATCGTACCAACCAAGTATCGAAAGATACGTCGTACGGCCTCCCAGTGTGCCATCTTTGGCTCGTGACAATAACGGATGACGATGGAAACCGCGGCCGAAATATCTGGACGAGTACCAACGCTAAGGTACATAAGTGAAATAACCGCCTCTCGATATGGTATGTCGATAGAATCTTTTTCCTCAAACTTACGAATGTGTAGGTTTGCATCCAACGGTGTAGAAAGCGGTTTCGCGTCAGTCATACCGAATCTCTCCAAAATCTCCTTACAATATTGAGCTTGACTCAATTTAATGTTCCCCTCCTTGTCACGTATCACTTCAATCCCCAAAATATATCGTACCTCTCCAAGATCTGTTACTTTGAAATGTAAACCAAGGTAACGTTTCAACTCATCAATGCGCTCCAACTTGTCGCATGCCATCAAGAAATCATCCACATAAACGGAAAAGATGATTTGATCAACTCCTTCACCTTTCACGTAAACTCCACAATCGGACGTAGTCCGTACAAATCCAAACTTCAATAGCACTTGATGAAGTCTCAAATACCAAGTGCGTGGTGCTTGTTTCAAACCATATAATGACTTTCTCAAACGCCATACATTTCCTTCCTTCAAAGGAGAGACACCTTCCGGTACCTTCATATATACCTCTACTTTGCATCAATCGCCTTTTTCCCCTCCGGTAATTTCACTTCCTCAAAAGTTCGATTATCAACCACCGACTTAAATTCTTTCTCCCACGCCGGTTTCCACTTACTCTTTCAATCGGTCGACCTCCTTGCCTCGACATAAGATTGAGGGTCGCCGGTCATATTCTCCGTAAGTGATTGCTACAAAAGAAACTATGTCTCCTTAGCATCGGAAAGAAAATAATGCGAGATTGATGCATTTTCCCCTTTTCGATCGTAAGTAAGTTTCTCCGGTTTCTTCCCCTTTGTAATCAGAGAGCTCCTCCTAATAACTTGCTCCTCCTCCTTTTCCTCTTTCTCTTCCTCGGATTCAATTTCAATTTCCTTCTCACTCGATTTAGAACTCGATTTAGAGCTTTGAGATTTCTGAATGTTCGAAAGCACTCGGGAATCTAAAGATCCATTTTTCTTACTTTCAAATTCAATTTCAACCGATTTCTTCAAATTCTTTTTCTTAGTTTTCTCATTCGGTTCCACATCGGATTCCGAATCCTCAATGAACGGAAAATTCTCACTTTCACTCTCCTCATAAAAATCCAAATTCTCTTTAAATTTCCCAACGGAATTCATGGCGGATTTGAGATCCTCATGAAAATCCACATTCAGAGATTCCTCCATGGTGTGACGAGCCGGATCATACACTTGGTACAAATTCCCCTTCGCACTATAACCAATAGAAATTCCCGGCCAACACCTTGGAGCAAATTTCCCTTTCCTCTTGATTGATTCCACATAAACTGTAGCATGACATCCCCAAATTCTCAAATGATGAACCGTGGGCTTTCTCCCACTCCATAACTCCTCTGGTGTTTTACTTCTAGAAACCGAAGTGAGTCTTCGGTTACAAATATAATTCGCCGTAAGAATCGCATCTCCCCACAAAAACATCTCTCGTCCGGAGCTATGAACCATCGCACGGACCATTTCTTGTAAGGTACGATTCTTCCTCTCAGCCACTCCATTTGACTCCGGAGAATAAGGCGCCGTGAATTGATGCCTTATCCCCCACTCCTTACAATACCCCTCAAAAACAACAAACTCCCCTCCATTGTCCGAACGAATGGACTTAAGCTTCTTATCAATTTGCCTTTCAGCCATCACATGCCATTCTTTAAATTTTTCAAATGCATCCGATTTCTTTTTCAATAAATACACCCATGACTTCCGAGAAAAGTCATCAACAATCACCAAAGTATACTTGTTACCTCCAATTGTCTCGGGTTTAATATGTCCTCAAAGATCGATGTGAACTACTCCAAAGGACTTTGAGCTCGATGCTTGATGTCTTTATTCGGATGGGATTTCCGAATTTGACGTCCTTTGCTACATCCTCCGCATCCGTTCACCTTCTCACTAGATGCGAGGTCCAAACCCCTCACCGAAGAATGACGAATCATATTCTTCAAACTTACCTCGGATGTGTGACACATTCGGTGATGCCACAAGGTAAGATCACCTTTCAACTCCGAAATTTGGTGTGAAATTCCCACGGTGGGAATTTTAGATTTCAGCCTTCTCCATAAGAGCCGACTATGATTCGCATCCGTCACAACTCCTTCTCCAATAACATTCCCCTTCTCATTCCAAATCTCAATAGATTGATCACCTCTCGCAAGTAAGCTTCCATCACTCTTTTGGATTTGTGGAACGCTTAACAAATTGACCAAACCGTCCGGAATGTAAAGAGTATTTTGAAGACGATACTGCGTCAATCTCTCCTTCCCATCATTATCCCATGAAAGAAGATCAAGCCGAACCGTGCCAACCGTACCAACCGAAATGACATGGCCGCTTGCAACCGTAATAAACTTTGGAACCGTGAGTTCCCTCATATCATCTAACAAGGTAGCATCTGTGTAAACATGGTGAGATGCCCCCGTATCAATAACCCACTCTTTCTCCAAATTTCCTCCACTACTTACCGAATCAAGGGTAAAATTAAGAACCGGAAACTCATCACCGGTTTCATTACCATAGTCAAAGTAATTTGCATTACCGTAACCACGACCATCACCGCGGCCTCCTCCTCGGCCGCCACCTCAGGCGCCTCTATCACCTCGTCTACCTCCTCTTTCACTTCCGGAATCTCCACTCTTTGCATAACATTGCGGGATCGTATGCCCCCACTTACCGCAAAAATGACATTGCTTATCCTTATCCGGACAAGATGAAGACAAATGTCCAAGCCGGTTACACCGGTAGCATGTCACATTGGAAAGATCCTAAGGGACCTTCGGTGGACGACCTTGCTCCCTCTTGTTGCCTCGGCCGCCACCACCACCTCTCGGGCCACCTCCTCTACCACCTCCTTTACCATCGGCATAGTTAAGATCCGGGGTTTCGGGAGTAGTAGAGTTGAGAACTCCTCCTCCTCCACTTGAAGAAGCCGATGGAGTTCCCTCCGACATTTTGATAAAATTGACGGTGAATCCGAAGGTGTTATCCGCCTTTGCTCGTAAAATAGCTTTAAGATGCGAAAGCCTCTCCGGTAAAGCATTAAGAAAAGCGCTTAACTTATCCCCATCCAAGATAACTCGACCATTGTTGATTAATTGCTCGAGTATAATATTGAAGCGCTTCACGGCATCATCCATCAATTCATTTGACTTGATTTTAAAATTCATAAAGTTCGTATAAACATATTGACCCTTGTTATCAACGCCTTTCTCATATTGCTTCTCAAGTGCTTGCCAACACTCATGGGCCGTGCCGTGAGCAAGTAAATGATCAAGCACGGAAGAAGAGCAAGTTTTCATCAACCCGGTCGTTGCCGCAATATCCTTAAACCTTTATTGAGCACGTGCCTTGCTCTCCGTCGGCATCTTCTCTTCTCCATTGACAATCCTCCAAAGCCTCTTGAGAATAAGTTGATTTGAAAAAAACTTCTTCCAAACCGCATAATTGGTGCCATTAAAGGCCACGGATTTCCCCGACATATTATAATCATCTTCATTATCCAACGCCTCTTCAAAATGTGAATCTTCCTCTATCTTTGCTTTACCTTTCCTAATTCTCTCTTTTATCTCACTCTCATTAGCTCCTCCACTGAATGGATCGGCAACCTGAAATGAAGCAAATTCTCTTTTCTCACTAGATTGAGTTTGAAAACGGGAATCTACATATCTCATTAATGTATCAAACATCTCCTCAAATTTTCTCTCCGTATTCCGAGTCTCCTCAAATTGAGAACCCGAAAAACTGAACTCTTTTGCTCTCTCCGAAGTCGACATGGGGGAAGGAGTATTTCTATTCTTCTTCCTCCCCATGCGCTCTCTCTCTATCTCCGAAGCACTTGCTCCGATACCAATTGTAGGATCTTAAGCAAAAGAGTTTCACTTAAAATAATTCACAAAACATAAATCATTACACAGCGGAAGCTCATAAAAGACAAGAGGAATATTCAGCCAAAAATAATTATAAGTGTTCTTGGCCGAAGCCTCTTTAAATCATCTCTCTTCTCTCTTCTCTCTCTTCTATATCCTCTTTAAATAATCTCTTACTCCAATATCAAATCCTCTATGATTCAATCATGTAAGATACAATTGATAGATTCGATACTCTGCACATGTACACTGCTGCCTATATATACTCGCTACTCTGCACTAAGAGACAACAAGATAAGACAAGCAAAACTTAGCGTAGCGACGAAGTCTGTCCCTAGCTGACTGTACACTCTTCAATTGAAAGTTCCACGAACGAAGGCGCACACGCTTCTTCCATCGAAACGACAAACTCCAAACGTTGACTTAAACACGTGTCGCTTCACGAACACACCTGCACGCAAATTGAAACACCTGTACATGAGGACAAAAGTCACGCGAAACGAAATAGTATGTTTCGTTCGCGGACGCTCCAATCACCGGACGTGTAAAACGTTTACGCGTGGAAAGGTGAGGAACAAGCCATGCGTTTTCAGACAGGGGGAAATCAGATACGACAAAAACCACAAAACAAGTTTGTTGAAGAATGTGTCGTGTCGCCTCCACCACCATTCATCGTCAACTGGAATTTGTTGCGCCTGCTGTCTTCAAAGTTTCGATATGGTTCCGAAATATAAAAATCCGATATATTTTGCAAGTGAATGGATTCGAGGGCGTGAAAGACGTAAGCACAAAAGGCGGCCGCTTTGATTCACGTCAGAGGCGGACGCAGCAAGGTTTCAAAGTAAAAACGTTAAATCGGAGCCACAGATTCAAAAGGACAGCTGGTACATAGATGAAACATGAACGTTCCAATGGTACATATGTGTACGTCTGTACATCCATTTATTTTCGACAGATATATAAAACCGTTTTTGACAGATATATAAAACTGTTTTCGACAGATATAAAACCGTTGAAACAACGACAAAGCGGTTGGTTGTACGAATACTAGTTTAGGTATTTCGCTTTTAAGAACTTTGACAACGCTTGCCGTCAGAATAGAAATCTACGTGCATCCAATCAAAGGAAAGCACATCCACGATTGACTCCTTGCAGACACGACCTGATGGAGAAGTGAACCAAATTTTATTGGTAGTAAACGTTTCCGTACGATTACTGTCGGCGTTTGATGGAGAAGCGGCCTTAGTCATCAAAGTTGTAGGTCTAATATAATTAGAAATTAGATACAAATATAAATATAATAGTATAAATATATAATAGTAAAATAGTATAAATATAATAATATAATAGATATTATCTAATACAAATTTCTAATACTAATTAGATACATAAAAAAAATGTATGATATTGTTAAAATTCTGTGTCCATTTTCTGATTAGGACAAAAGTCAAAGTTGTTACGTGAGAGAGAAGTCAACCGGAGTCCGGTTAGGTATAGGTATGGTTGATAGATGTGAATGTACATATACGTAGAGGTTAAGTTTTGGTGAAAACGTAGTTTTTTACTTGTACCGTACGTCAAGTCAAGTCGCAGCAAATTTTGAGTGTACGTGACGAAAAAGCATGCTGACATTTTGTACTTGGCGGTCTTTCATTAGTCTACGTGTGTCACAAGTAAGATTATATTTCTTTACGTGACATGCAAGTTGCATAGGTCTACACGACACCTACACCTATAAAAATGTACCAAAGCTATCCATCAATAATCAATTAATCTAGTGAATGATTCTCTCCCTGCTGCTAATTCTGCACTGAGTGCTTATTCTGTCGCATAATCTATCTTCTTACTTGTTCAGTAATTAAGCCTTGCTTTCTCATAAAGAGATGTTTTTTCCTTAGCTTACTGTCTTGTAATTGGTCGATCTTGTAGCCACTTCTTCAGAATCTCATCATGGTATCGGAGCTTTAGGTAAAATTCCAGACATCCAGTAATTTAATGGTAGTAAATATTTACTTTAGAAAGCTAAGATGACCCGTATTCTAAAATATAACAATTATTGGGGTATTGTAACAAGCACTGAACTGAAACCTACTGAAGCTTTAATGGCAGCAGGATATGATAGAAACGAAGAAGAGGCAGCGACATTAATTTTTCTAGCATTGGAAGACAATCAAACTTTTACACATAGTTGAGTTAGAAAAACCTAAGGCTATGTGGGACAAATTAAAGACTGTATATGAGCATACTAATCTGTCCAACATAATGCAATTAAAAAACAAATTGTTGGACTTTAGTATGGAGAGTGGAGATATTATGGAAACTCATATAATAGATGAAGAGCTTAAATTATACTACCCACGGTGGCCGACACCGAATGATGATGATTTGATCCTTACATCGGTTAAAGTCATTACTATCACAGATGCTGCGAATCATGCTTTGGAAAGTCAACCCATCAGACTTTGATGCAGATGTAAGCATTTATTCAAGAAGAAGTTGAAATTAATGAAAGGAGAAAGAGTCGACGCCTCTTATAAACAGTCAATAAAAAGTATTGAGAGTAACTGCTTGTGCTATATGTGGAAAAACCAATCATCAGACTGCTGACTGTAGATTCAAAAAGAAAGAGACTGAAAACTTCAAGAAAAAAATTGTTTGTTATAGTTGTGGAAAACCAGGTCATAAGTCTTCAACTTGTTGTAGTAAAGACAAAAACAAACAGAACAAACAGTCTTTTGCTATGAACATTCAAGATGAGACTAAACTTTTCCTCTCTCGGTCTAATGCTCAGAAAAGCAAATGGATTATAGATTCTGGAGCATCACATCATATGTGTAATGATAAGTCTATCTTTTCTTCTCTCACAACATTACAGAATACTCGATGAATTGTACTAGCAAATGATAAGATTCTAGAGACCAGTTTAATGGGCGAGGTTAAGTTACAGCTATACTCTGATACTGGTGGTCATGAACGCCATCTAAAAGAAGTTTTATACTTACCACGTTTAAAGCATAACCTTTTCAGTGTTATGCATGTTGTGAACAGTGGACTAAAAGTTAAATTTGGGAAAAAGAAAAATCAAAGGTGTGAAATCAAAAGTGGAGGAAAGCTAATCGCTCTTGGATATCCGGAAGGGGATCTTTTTGCTCTACGTTTGGATGAGGAATATGCACAGATGAATTACAACAAAGAAGCACCTACTTTGGAGATATGGCATCAACGATTTGGTCATCTGGGAGAGCAGAATCTCAAACAACTTATTGAAAAGAAGACGGTCCGAGGACTTGAGGACGTCAACGCCCAAGACAACCTTAAGGTGTGTGAAGGATGTGCTCAAGGTAAGCAAAGAAGGCTTCCTTTTCATAAAGATGATGAACCCAAACATAGAAGGAAGCTGGAGCTTATTCATTATGACTTGAGCGGTCCTCACCCCTTAAGTCCTGGAGGTTCTAGATTTTTCATCACGTTAACGGATGAGTGCACTAGAAAAGTATGGGTGTATTTTATGAAATGCAAAGGAGAAGCCCTTGAGAAATGGAGAGAGTTCAAAACCATGGTAGAAAATCAGGCAGGAGAACGAATCCAAATTTTAAAGTCCGATAATGGGGGGGAATATACCTCCATTGCTTTTAAGGAAAATAACAAAACATGGGGGATACAGCAAGAATTTACAGTAGCCTATAGTCCGCAGCAAAACGGAGTATCAGAAATACTTAACCAAACTTTGATTGAAATTGCACGTTGTTTAGTACATAGTGCAAAATTGAATTAAAACCTATGGGCTTAAGCTATCCTTACTGCAGTTTATTTGAAGAATCGTTCTCCAAGTACTTCTCTGAAAGATATAACACCTGAAGAGAGTTAGGGTTTCAGACTTCCGTCATCCCCGGTGGAACATCAACCTTTCAACCTTTACCAGTGGAGAAGTTATCGGCACCACAACCTTCGCAAACTGCAACCTCTCCTAATCCAATTCAACAATCAAGATTGAAGGTAATTCCTCAAATGGTTTCTAATCGGATACCTGCTAAACCAAAACGACTCATTGAAAAAACTGGAGATGTGGGTTTAGCTTATTGCTTTATGGCGGCAGAGGGGGAACCGCAAACCTTTCATGAAGCTTTAGAGAGTTCTAATTCTCAAAAATGGAAGGAGGCAATAGAATTAGAATATGAATTACTGATCGAAAAATAAACTTGGACCTTAGTAGAACGCCGAAAAGAGAAAAACATTGTGGGGTGTAAATGGGTCTTTAAAATTAAGAGGAAATCAGATGGATCAGTGGAAAGATATAAATCGAGGTTGGTAGCTAAGGGGTATTCACAAGAAGAGGGGGTTGATTACACTGAGACTTTCTCACCAGTAGTGAAGTTTTATAGAATCAGAAGTTTAATAGCCTTAGGGGCAGCAGAGGGAATGTAGATGCATCAACTAGATATCAAAACTGCATTTTTTAATGGGGATTTAGAGGAAGAAGTCTACATGGAGCAACCAGAGGGCATGATAGAACTAGGAAAAGATCACATGGTGTGTAAACTACACAAATCTATATATGGTCTAAAACAAAGTCCTAGGTGTTGGAACATTAAACTTGACACCGAAATGAGAAAAGACGGCTTTGAGAGATGTCACAATAGGCAGTTTACACTAGGGGAAGACAAACTTAGTGATTGTCTCAGTTTATGTTATGAAATTGTTAACTATCTACCAGTCGAGATTGAAAAGGTCAAACGGTTTTTGAATAGCAAATTTGAGACAACTAATCTTGGGGAATTAAGTTACCTTCTTGGCATAGAAATCAAAAATAATGCTTATGTAGTCTCCATGAATCAACAGAAATATGCAAAAGAAGTATTAAAACGTTTTGGTATGAAAGACTGTATTCCTGTATCAACACCTTTAGACCCAAGTCAAAATCTTACAAAGGAAACGAGTCCTAAGTCATAGTTTGAGAAAGAACAGATGAGGCAAGTCCCTTACAAAGAGGCAATGGGTAGCTTGATGTACTTAATGGTTGGCACACGCCCTGATGTAGCAGCAATTGTAGGCTCAGTTAGTCAATTCATGCAGAAACCCAGGTCTAGAGCATTGGTATGCTCTTAAACGTATTTTACGTTATATGAAAGGGACTATAAATTACGGCCTATAATTTTTGAAGAACATCGGAGACATTGATTTTTCCGGCTATATTGATGCGGATTGGGGAGGCGACCTCGACTCAAGGAGGAGCACGACCGGCAAGATTTTCACGTGTTCAGAAGGACCTATTAGTTGGAGTTCAAAACGTCAATCTCCTGTAGCGTTATCCAGCATGGAGGCGAAATACGTGGCGGCTACTCAAGCAGCAAAGGAAGCAATTTGGCTTCGCAACTTTTATTCTGAGATAGGGTTTGAACCCATAGAGGAAATGTTAATTCTCACAGATAATCAGAGTAGCATTGCTTTGATGAAAATTCCAGTTTACCATACAAGGACAAAACATATAGACATTCAAACACATTTTGTGAGAGAACATGTTGAAAAGATAGTTTTAAAGTTTGAGTTTGTGAGTTCAGCTCAACAAGCAGCAGATCACTTGACTAAGGCATTTCCTCGAGATAAAATAGTTGTTTGTAATCAGCTCACAGAATTTGGTCCTATATAGTGTGGCCAATTTATAGTATGCAGAAAATGACACAGAGAGGGGATGTTAAAATTCTGTGTCCATTTTCTGATAAGGACAAAAGTCAAAGTTGTTACGTGAGAGAGAAGTCAGCCAAAGTCCTGTTAGGTATAGGTACAGTTGATAGATGTTAAGGTACATATACGTAGACGTCAAGTTTTGGTGAAAACGTAGTCTTTTACTTGTACCGTACGTCAAGTCAAGTCGCAGCAAATTTTGAGTGTACGTGACGAAAAAGCATGCAGACATTTTGTACTTGGCGGTCTTTCATTGGTCTACGTGTGTCACAAGTTAGATTCTATTTATTTACGTGACATGCAAGTTGCATAGGTCTACACGACACCTACACATATAGAAATGTACCAAAGCTATGCATCAATAATCCATCAATCCATTGAATGATTCTCTCCTTGCTGCTAATTCTGCACTGAGTGCTTATTCTATCGCATAATCTATCTTCTTTCTTGTTCAGTAATTAAGCCTTGCTTTCTCATAAAGAGATTTGTTTTCCTTAACTTCTTGTCTTGTAATTGGTCGATCCTATGGCCACTTCTTCAGAATCTCAACAGATATGACAATTCATTTGTAACGAAGATTGAAAAATAAAGCCAAACATGTATTTTTTATTGACTTTAGTGTATTTATTTACAAGGCTGGTTTTTCCCATGGAAGGTGTCGTATTTAAGACAACCATTTCCATATTCCATAACTTTTTTTTTGAAAAACCTTCGACTAATACACACGTGTACTAACCTATACTCTCCTAAAAAACGACAAAAATATGAAAAACCACAAAAAAACCCACTTAAAAACCACCACTCCTCTCCTAAAAACTGCAAAATATAGAGACTTCCTAAATACCACAAAAAATGGAGACTTACTTTCCAACTGATATATGTTCAAAAAACCTTCTTATATATGTATACCTTCATATCCCTCCCGAACCCTCTTTCTGGCCACTTCTTTGTCTTTTAGCTGTGATTTTTTAAGAGACTGTCGAAGCTCGCGTTATTCCTTTTCTTTACACGACTAATTGGCAAATTTCCATATACAACGCGAATCGTTATTAACGTCAAGGTTTTTTTCGCCACTTAAAACATCTTTTCTCCGTACACACTTGTCGGATTCTCATTTTGAGACCGCCAATCGGAAGCTGAGAATGTTACCTTTTAATCGCAACCGTCAGATTCACAATCCGACAAGTGTGTACGGAGAAAAGATGTTTTAAGTGGTGAAAAAAAACCTTCACGCTAATAAGCAATAATGATTCGCGGTGTACCGTACCGTGATCCGTACCATAAACCACACGTAATTTATGTTGTTTTTTGGAAATAGCTCAATAAGATGCTTCTTGTACTCTGAAATGACATGTAGCGTTTATAGTTGTTTCCAAACCTTTCAACGGAGGTTTCATCTGATTTCAGAACCTCCTGACGGACAAATGATTAAACAGTGAAAAAAAAACACGGTCTTTAACTGAACTGCAAACAGAGAATTTCTAAAGGAAGTTAGGGGGTATCCCCATGTAATCGGAACTTTGATAAAGTATTTTGGATAGTACAGTACACCGCCAATCGCTATTAGCGTAGTGTACGCTAATTCCGTCCCGTTTTTTTTTTTTTATTCTCCATTAGCGTAGTTCATTCTATTTTTTTCTTTACTCTATTTAGGGTTAATTTTTTAGTACCGTACAAAACGGAAGTACGTCATATTTTAAATAGTGTGGTGTACGGTCAGAGTCAGACCGTACAAAAACGTACCTTTTTAAGTGAAAATGTACAATTCGTTATGTTTAGTAGCCGCGAACGCATGAGAATGTGCGGTCTAAAAAGGGGATCAAATCGGGCTGTCAAATATCACGTTCGCATATATTCGTCCAACAACCACGTTTCGACTGTGTGAACGTACGATTTGTGTACGATTTGTCAGATTTTGTACAAATACCTTTATTAGTGTAAGCATGTTTGCGACCGACATTTACTTTTTTCAAAGACCCAAATTATAATTATTAAACAATCAGAATGTATGTTTTTTTTCAAAATTTTCAAATTCTTAATTAGCTTAAACCACGGTAATTATTCATATACGCTAAAAAACTTCTACGCTAATAGCGATTGGCGGTGTAGTGAAGATTCTCCGTACTACTTTGAAGAGCGTCCCAATGTGCGAAAATGAAATCGGAACTTTGACATGTGACGGTTGTAGACGTGGGTATAACTTTGTGACGGATGAAGACGACTACGAAACTTCCGACAATTGGTGACGCCAACAAAAACAGCGACGGTTGTAGACGTCTACATTTTTTTTGTGACATGGCAGACGTTTAGGGTTTTGTGACATGTGACACCATGCTCATTTGTGACAACGTCGACGTCACAAATTCTAAGAACTTTCCGCCATGACTATCCAATTTCGTTTTTTCGACTTTTCTCACTCGACTTGCCATAAAAATAAACATTTTGGTAGTCAAAAAAATTATATTTCAAATATCTTTCATTTCATACCAGTATTGTCGTACCTCATTCTCATAAGTGTGAGCTAAAAGCGATATTGTGAGAGGGAGAGGGGAGAGGCGACAACGGCGCAAAATTCTGCGAAGGACCCATGAATGAAAGTGGAGGTCCGAGACCCTTTGCATATTTTTTTCCGTACATGATCGTCTTTTCCGTACATGCGCGTGACGGGCAGGGAGAAAAATAGCAAGTACTCCCCCTCGTCCGAAAATTTTCCCACTCGTGTGACGAATGCGTGGGTCGTTTTTCATTCGCTGTTTGGGCGGTACTTTAACTAAAAACACCCCTCGAGGTGATTTTGGATGAAGTTTTTTGATGGGCTGGATTCTCTTGCCCGGGGGTCGAAAGAGGAAAACGCAATATTTCACTAGCCCTAATAGCTAGTTCATGTTTATGAAGGGAATTAGGTCAAATGTTTAGAAAAAACCATGAATTAATGTTGAAAATGCTTGATGTGTGAGAATTTTAGCAGCAATGTATAGATTTTCTGGATGACTTACCTCAAAACATGCAAAACCCAAAGCTTTGAGGTAAGAAGAAGACGTTTTTAAGGTAGAAACTATGCTCCCTTTTGGATTCCTCACGAATCATTATTTTTTAAAAAGTCATTGGAAGTTTGTTTTGGTTTGCGTTTCTCTCTCTCAAGGTGATTTGGTAGGTTTTTTTATGTTTTTCCATAGGTATGTATTAGGTTCTAAGTCATGATTTCCAATGGTTTTTTTATGACTTGGATGGATGGTTATTCCCTCTTTCACACACTAAAAATTGAAAATGTCTTCTTGCTATGTTATGTTGTTTTATCCTGAGCCTAATTTTTCGTTTTGTCCCTGATAAAGCTTTTTCGTTTTTGATTAAAAAATGTTTTTTTTTTTTTTTTTCAGGTGAAGTAGAGTTTCTGGAACCTGGTCCAATCACAGAAGACGATGTCGCGAAAGCCATCCGATAATTTGTGGGAAAACGCAGAATAATGGAGGATAATTGTTGTTCAGTATTCATTTTGCCCATTTGTGGGAATTTTTCACATATAAGTGGTGACGAGTTTGTGGCTTAGTTATGGGAATAAGAAAACGACAAATTGTTTGTGTGAGACTTTGTTTGTTGAACTAACGTGCGAAAAACAAAAGAATTACGACGTAGAAACTTTTAGAAAAGTTTTGTGCGCCCTAAGAAAAAAGTCAATGTACTTTTGTACTTTTCCATGATTAGTTAGGACCGTTGAACTTTTAAGTTGAGATTGGAGAACTCCACACTCCTTCCGACAAAATTTAAGAAGGTAATTTGTTTAAATCCTATATTGCTAATTTGAATTGTTTATGGAGTTTTGAAGTCATTTTTTTTTTTTTTCCATTAACGGAAGCAATACTTCAGGATTGTTATTAGAGTAAAGAATTTACCGCCGTGGAGCTTTTATTATTAGTGTTTTAATACCGGAATCAAGTCGTGACTCAAAATCCCTTCAGTTTATATAAGGAAAATTGACTCTTACCATAAATCTTTATACTAACTTTTATAGAGACATCTTCATGGTGGTATTTGGATGACATATTCCATACACTTTCTTCGACCTTTTTGAGAAATGTGAAATTTAAAATGTAAAGTTTTCAGTTTTTGGTGTTCGGTTTTCGATTTTGATTTTAGTTTCGGATATCGATTTTCGATTTCGAAATTCAGTTTTTTGGTTTTTAAAATTCAGAATGTCTTTGGATTTCAATTTTCAACTTTTGGTTTTGGTTTCCAATTTTTCGGTATTCAATTTCCAAATTTCTGGTTCTCAAGTTTTCGGTTTTCGGTTTCTAATAAGGCTCAAAGTCGAACGATGGTAAATCGTCGAAAGTACAAGATATTGAAATAAAGGAAAAGTTGAAACACTGTGACGTCACAGAACCAAACGAAACCAAAAATGAAAAACAAAGCGAATAAAATTATCAGAATGAAGACAAAGGACAAACCAATGAAGGACACCCAGAAAAAAAAAAAACAGACGACCAAAAAATAATTCATCAAACTTGAAACAAAAACTACAAAAGTAACGTCTAACACATGTAAAATTCCTAAAAGGGTCCCACACCTGTAAATCCCTCAATTGTTTTTTTGTTTTTTAGCAGAGACTCTGCAAATTTAAGGCTACTTTCTATAAAAAGCCTTCTTTTTCAGCATTTGACACTTCATTTATCACGAAGATGGAAAAATAAAGCCAAACATGTCTTTTTTTATTGACCTTAATGTATTTATTTACATGGTAGATTTTTCCCATTCAAAAATAATGGTGTCATATTTAAGACCACCATTTCCATATTCCATAACTGTTTTCTGAAAATCTTCGACTAATACGTACGAGTACTAACCTTTACTCTCCTAAAAACGACAAATATATGGTAACCACAAAAATAACCCACAAAAAAACCACCACTACTCCCGTAAAAACTACAGAATATCGAGACTTCCTAAAAACCACAAAAAATTGGAGACTTACTTTCCAACTGATCTATGTTCAACAAACCTTCTTATCCCTCCCGAGCCCCCCTTCTGACCACTTCTTTGTATTTTGGCTGTTCTATTCTAACAGATTGTCGAAGATCACTCAACTCCTTTTCCTGTTGACGACTCCGATAAGAGAAAACCTTTTCACGTTGTTGGTATTTTTGAAGAATTCGACGAACATCGTCCAATTCTTTCTCTCTTACCTGTAATTTTCTATGAGACTGTCGAAGCTCGCCCAACTCCTTTTCCTTCAAACGATTCCGGTCGGCCATAATTTTTCCATTTTGCTCCGACTTTTGAAGAGACCGGCGAAGCTCGTTCACTTCTTTCTCTTTTAATTTAAGAGCCTGTCGAAGATCTCCTGACTCTTTCTCTTTCTCTTTCTGGCGATTACTAGCGAAGTAAATCTTTTCACGTTGCGGAGACTTTTCAAAAGATCGACGTAAATCAGCCAATTGTTTTTGATAATTCTCAGCCAAATTCCTTTCCCTTTCTTGCGATTCGTCGAGATCCCGCTTAAGGCGATCTGCGTCGATTGCCGATGCTTCGATAACTCTAACAAATGAGAAGACCGAAAAAGAGACACAAATCAACAGAAAAGATCGAGAAAAAAAAATAAAAAAAGGCAACGTGATGGAACAAATTGTTGCACTACTGAGCAAAAAGAAAGAAAAAAAAAAAGATATCGAGAAAAAGACATTGAAATATAAAAGAGCATAGAAAAATCAGGTTTCGATGTTAAAAAACAACAAAAATCACACCAAAAGTGAGAAATTTAATTTTACATATTCAGACTAAGCGATAGAAAATGGAAAAAACTTACTCCACCATCGTTCTGTATTTTGCGACCTCATCTGTGAGGTCCGCAATTTCCGCTTGAAAAACTGATTCTTTTTCCGACAGCAAGTCCTTGGAAGTCTTCAAACTCTGAGCCAATGGCAGCAGAGCATGCTCCAGAAGATCGGAAGTCAGAGTGGATATACGTCTGACTCGAAAATAGTTTGAAATGTTGGCATGCGCAATATGTTCAAGTTCCTATACAAAGGTAAAAGTGGAGATCAATGACCAAAAAACTGAGAGGAGAGGAGGGGGAGGACGGGGAAGAGAGAGGGAAAAAAATAGAGGGGTAGGGAAAGAGAGGCAAAGGAAGCGGAACCGGGAGGAGGGAGAGAGACAAAATGCATTTCATATTTCTGGAATAATAAATGGTTGTGTAAGCTTATTCATGTTGCAGTACCAACATTGTCTATTGGTCCAAAAGATCATAGTATAATGAAAAGGATAAGCACGAGTAAACCAAATATGAGTATTGTATTATCATCAAGACCCAAAAGAAGAAATATTTTTAACACTGTGGCGTTGTTACATCTACCCCTGGCGATATATTGAATTCATCCAAAAATTATCTACTTAATAAATAATAAAATTAATTTAGATCAATTATTAAGTGCAAATCATGTACATACATCTAATATCTGGAGTAATTATGTTACCGAACCAAGACAAATTACTTCGAGTTACGATGAACATCAATGATTGGAGGATACATTGTCTGTCAACAATTTGAATATATCACATTATGATTCAAATTGCACAAACACCAATCATAACTTTAGTTTAGTATTAAACAATAGCGATAATTTTCATACTATTATTACTTATTCACAGTGTTTGAGATTGATAGATTGGAATAATTTGACTACCGTTACAAAACATGATAATATAACAAGAGCATGGACATGATGGAAATGGTATTGTTCTTCAATGTATCAAGAAATAAGACACTCAAGTAGGTTATCTTCTCAATCAGAAAGAATTTGCACTCACCTAGATTCTATAAATGGCTTCAAAAAAAGCATAATGGATTATAAAACATAAAACAAAAACAGATCATACAGAATTAACAACTTGACACCACTTTCGCTCACTTTGAATCCACAAGCACAAAAAGATTTAGGTTCAAACTAAACAGGCTGGGTAAAAAAACTACTATATGATAATCACCAAATTCTTGTAACTCCTTTATTGAAAGGAAGCGTTTCAAACCCTAACCAAGCCATAACTAGAGCGAGAAGTACAAGAAACAACCTTTCATCTCATCCAATTACAATTTCTTTGTATTTGTATTTAAAAAATCAAAAGTCACCCTATAGAGAACTGAAATTTGACTAAGGTCATAATAATGTAAGATTCCTTACAGTATATATAAAAAAAACTTTCGGAACGGATGCTCAACATTTGTGCTGAAGTGAGCAAATTTATTATTAATTTTCAAACCAAATATTCGTTACTAGCTAATCTTTTAAAAATATCCTAATTTAAGAATAAACTTACCCTGAAAAACCACAGAATCTCGTCGGTATCCACATTAGAATCCTCTATAGAATTCATTATTTCAAAAAAAATCCTTCCCTCTGGACTTCCGGATCCATCAAGCTTTTTGGCGACTTCAAGATTGGAAGTCACAGATTCTTGAGCATCTTCTTCTGTAGAGAGAGGAATGCCTGTGACAGCTGTAGACGGAGGGCTCTCTGTGATTGGATACCCTAATCCTGACGGATGGCTTTCTGTCATTGGAAACCCTAATCCTGAATCAAATCTTGGAGGTTCCAGTCGGAAAGGAGGAAAACGGAAATTTTTAAAATGTTTAGAAATGCTAGAAATTCCTATCAGAGTGAAATGTAAAAATTTAGATTCCTAGAAATTGGAGGGAAACAAAATTCTTATGCAAGAGGCAAGTGGACAGCAGCATATCTTTGTCTCTTGGGAGTCGGAATAGCCGGTTTGCATGTAACTTTTTGACCGGCGAAATGTAAACGGCCCTCACGGCAGATTAGGCGGCAAAATGGCAACGATCGGCAGTGTACTTGTTCCGTACCGTAATTCGTACCATAAACCACGCGTATTATATTGTTTTTTTGAATAAAACGCATCATGTATTCTGACATCACATGTAGCGTTTTTAAATGCTTCCGAACGTTTCAATGGAGGTTTCATCTCATGTATGAACCTCCTGACGGACGAATAATGAATTTTAGCAGTGAATGATAAAAACGGTCTTTAACTGAACTGCAAACAGAGAATTTCTGAAGTTAGCATCGTCGAAGCTCCTGTGAAACGTTCGAAAGCAATTAAAAACGCTACGTGTGATTTTCGAGTACATTATGCGTCATATTCTAAAAAAACCCTATAATACGCGTACTATATGGTACAGAGTATGGAACGCTACATGTACACGATGTATGCCCATCATGATAGCTTAACATAAACTCACTATATGCTTTGTGCCCATGTTCCATGACCTTTGAGCTTTCACTTCACTTTTACGACTACCTCGCATGATTTGTCGATTTTCGATTCTATCTCACTAATGAGGCAATTAATTACACGCAAGCAGTTCCTGGCATTACTGGCGCATAATCACAGTATTCTTCCAGAGTGCAAAAAATAATGCATTTTTGTATACGATTACTGCAGTGTATAAATTGTGCATTTTCATGTACGATTACTGCAGTTACTAGCCAATAAAGCCAAAACAGTGCAAATGTTCTTCACCCTAAAAGCACTACACAGTAGATGTCAAGTAAATATTTGCTTCTTATACCAATTCGAGCATTCAAAAAAATCACAACATGGAAAGGAATATATTTTGCATCGCAATGTTTTTCCAAGATGTGACATGTATGCACAAAAAAAGAAATGGTGGAAAATGCCTCATCCAATTCCATTTGACAAACCCTAAAATGATGACTCGGACAAAGAAACTATTGCCTCCTTACCTTAAGTTTAAAGAATACAATTTACTTAACTCCCGGCTTTTATAACACAATCCAGGACAAATCTCTCAATCCAGTTCACCTCCGAGTGTAAAGACAAACCGATAAAACAAGTATTAAAGTAGATGCACGAATTCATGCATAAAAAATCATGACAATCTACATTAAATCAAAGAGAATTTCTTATACCAGTCAGTTATCCTTTTTTGTGTCACCATTAGCTTCTCTGTTTTGCACTTCTACTACCTTCGACTTTTGTCGATTTCTACCTCTTCGCCATTTTAAGTAGATTTGATATGAGAGACCGCTAAAAACCATAAAAACTCCGGCCCATTGTTCGAAAGTTAAAGGATTTCCGGTCCAAACCGCGGAAATTAAAATGCTCATAAACTTCCGGGTAGTCGTGATCGTAGTATTTGCAAGAGCACCGAAATTACTGATGGTCATAAAGATGAAATTTTGGCCAATCGCACCACATAAACAAAAGACGAGAATGTCGTAAAAAGCCTCGGGATGAGTCTTGCAAAACTCGACAGCCTCGTAACCTCCTCCATTGGGCCAAAGGAACATGTAGAGGATCATATAAAGGGAACCCCAGAAGTTCATTCCCATCATCATGTGATAAGTGCTGGTTTTGGGATATCTGAACCCAAAAAACAATCATCCAAAAGAAAAATACATGAGAACTTGAAGCATAAAGCATACCAATAATGCCTAATCTTCATTGGACAATGACGCAAAAACAATACTGTACATACTGTATATTATCACATATACTCTCCTAAACTACTCTACCGGCATTTCCCTCACCGAAAAGCCTGGTTTCTAAAATGTGTTTATCGAGATAAAGTTCAATAAGAAGACCAGCTCAACATTACAAAGTGAAAGATTGACTTGATAGGCTTAATAGGGCATTCACACAAACAATAGGGTAGGATAGAAAGATATGAAAAAACAGAAATTTGAAGCCAATGTGTACTCACTTCTTCGAAATCGAGTCTTGTGTCGCGTTTGTGAATCCATCCATTCCCAAATTGAGGAAGCATAAAGCATAACCTAAAGCTGCGTTAGGATGAGCTAGCTTTGAGGCTTTTGACGATCCCTGTCATTTATTATAAAAGACAAAAAACAATTACATTAGGAAAATGTGCGAGTGCATTAAAACACAATCGTCTTAGAAACAATAATCATACAACTTCTAGAACATTCAAAGCAAAAGTTTCACTCAACCAATAGGTAAATCTTTTCAGATATCCATGGTTCAACTTCTAGAGTTTAATTGAAAGAACTTTGAAACATAAAATCAGATTAAAAATCGTAGATTGATTATGTGGGTTTCTTATGGGAGTCCACTCAAGTAACCTGTTCCTTTTTCCTATGCCCGTTTGGAGGTTGTTTGGAATACACAAATGAACACCCTTCTTGTTTCAAAAATGTGTTTTTTCTAAGAAATTGATTCTTTTCAAAGGCCAAAGAAAACCTCATAGACTTAACCACTTCAGTGGAAACTGAACTTAGATCTCAGTATGTACCAACTTGGCTCAATTACATGCTATACCGCCCATTATTAGTGTTAATAACACTAATTCAATCATGACTTTTATTGGCAAAAGTAATAAAATAGCGTTGATAACACTATTTAAGCCCGCCACATCTCCTTACACTAAATTGGTATTATACATTCAAATTTCACATTTACACTAATAATTCATTTACTCTTATAGCAATGTAGACCGTGAATCGCTACTAGTGCCTGTTTTTTACGGTCCCTGAACATGACATGATACTAATTGCTTTTCCTTGACTCGAATTTGGGAAGCCGTAAAACATCGTCCATGTCCCTCAAACCTAAATTAGAATTAAAAAACCCCGCGCTGTATATATCTTAAACACTAATAATGATTCACGGTGTACACAAATTGGAGAAAAAACATTGTATTCAGGTCATGTGAAGTATCTCGGTCGAATTCTACTTCCCCTTTTCCTCCTCTAATGTTGATGTTTCACATGGGAAACTCTCAAATGTAAACTCTCAAATAGAAACTCTCCAGTCAGTTTACCTTTCACAAACGCTTCAAACTATATTCTGCTAGAAACTGCAGATATTAAATAAATAAACCGTTCACGTAAATATAATAGATAAAAAAAAAAAAAATCCGGATAAAAAAATATGATGGGCCATACCAAATCAGATAGGCTAAAATAAGGCCTGCGTCAGTACATCCTATTCGTTTTCCATATTATTTTTTTAGATTAACTATGGTCCACAATGAAATAAGTGTTCGTCCCTACAAAAGAAAGCCTAAAATTACTACTGTCGGTATAAAAAATGGTGGATAATGTCATTGCTATTGCTGCACAGATTTTTATGTTCTTCATATGCAGCTTTCAGGGTTTTTAGGGTTTAAACCCACCTTAAAAAGTGCAAAAACAGAAACTCCTCCAGCTACAAGAATAGTACACACATATTCTGGAACCGTATAATGGACCCGATAAATAATAGCTCCCATCAACATAACTGCAGAAACATAGGCAACCTCTCATTAATGTTAAGTGTATTGCCAAAACATATTTATTATGCTTATTCCTTTACATTTGGGAGGCAAATATGTCTGTTTCTTTACAGGTATATGAAGGTTAAAAGATACACGAAGGTACATATACCAAGGTAAAACCGATATTTCTTCATTTATGTGTATAAATGAGAACAGACTTTGGGCAAAATACGTTAAGGGTGAACCAGTTTTTCTCTTTTAGTTCATAAAAAAGGAAGCTAAAAAAAAAAAAAATTGTTCACTTTCAATAAACTAATAAAGATGAACAATTGCAATTGTGTTGTGTCTTTAAAAGATTAAAAACATGTTTACCTGGTATCATTTTTGACGACTTTGCCAAGACCTGCAAGGCCAAAAAAAACACAAGAGTTCTTCTGGTCCTTAGCAAAAAATCCCAAAAAACTTCACCCAATAGGCAATAATTTAGCAATAGACAAAATTGTATACAGTATTATCGATATGGCTGTTTGGTGATTCGCTTATACCTTTCGGTAATAATACTGTGGTCCAAATTATTCACAACTAAAACGTACATTTTCATGGTGGTTTTTCAAGGTACTAACGAAAGTAGGAAATTACATAAGTAATGCATACACGAAAAATACGTACAAAGAAGGAAAATAAAAGTATGCCTGACGTACATAAAAAGTACAGTAACTTTCTGTACTACTTTGTCATCCAACATCCAATGATATATAACTGAAATTGTTTTTTTTTTGGGGCCGTATTTACTTACAGCTCACTCTAGAAATTTTCGGCCATTTAAATCACTTGTTTTAGATTTTTTCAAAATTTGAACTTTTCCCATAAATATTGTTGTACTTTTCAAGAAACAATCTTATTTAAAATTCAAATACTGTGTTGCTACAGTAGTGCGGAACAGACTTAATATAATATTTTTTTCTCAAAAAACACACTGGTTAACCGAATCAATGGAATCGTGTCGAGGAATGTTTTACCAAACTGTGAAAAAAAAGTAGAAAGTAAGTCTAAAACCTACTTTTCCTATTTAGCGATGGCCAGTGTACTAATTTTCCGACTCCAGAGCCTTTACACTCTAGAGTTAATTTAAAAACTGGTCAAGAAAAAAAAGGATTACCTGGGCAGGAAAAAAAAAGGTTTACCTGGGCAAGAAAAATAAGGTTTACCTGGGCAGGAAAAAAAAAGGTTTACCTGGGCAGGAAAAAAAAACTTTACCTGGGCAGGATAACTAATGTACTTTAATGCAATTAAACCACAGGCTGGTCCAATAGAATTAGTGACACTTGGCGTCCAATATGCGAATACTGGAGGCTGAGTATTCGGTTCATTTCTCCATATAAGAAGCACTGGAATTAACCACAGAAAACATTATAATTCCCATCAAGAAGAGAAATGAAAACAAGAAGAAGAATAAAAATTAGGAGAGGAATGAAAATAAGGAGAGGAATGAAAAGAAAATGAGAAATGGAAACAAGAGGAGGAATGAAAAGAAGAAGAGGAATGAAAAGAAGAAGAGAAATGAAAACAAGAAGAGAAATGAAAACAAGAAGAGGAATGAAAGTAAGAAGAGAAATGAAAACAAGAAGAGAAATGAAAATAAGAAGAGAAATGTTAAGGCTTTTTCAGGTAACTAGTGTGGTCCATAATGTTCATGACTAACAATATTAACTTCTCCACTTTTCAAGGAGAGTAAGCTAGACATGTTTAGCACAAAAGTTAAACTAGGATAGAATGCAGAGGAATTGTGAAAATTGTACTAGAATATCCGCAGAGTATAAGTGTGAGCATAAATAAATCAAACTCATGTTAAAAAAAGCCACAAAAATAGTGGTGTAGAAATAAAATCTGATAGTTTTTGTGTCAGTTAGGACTCTCCCTCTCCCTCTCCCTCTCCCTCTCCCTCTCCTCTCTCCCCCTCCCTCTTGTCCGGTTCAAAAATTGAGATACATTGCACCTGACCAGTCTAGACAGGATATGCTCTTAAGAGCTCAAGCAAAGAATTAACAAATATAGTTTTATCTTTTTTTGAGAACACTAAAATAGTCTATATTTGAGAACTAAAAACGTAAAAAAGGAAAACTTTGTGTTACATAATCGTACCACTTTTTCAAAAAATCTTTGAGGAATTATCAAATTGTCTCAGGAAATTCCTCCAGCTTTCCTCACAGATGATTATTTATCAATAATGAGACAAAGAAAAATGACTGATTTTAGTCAATTTGATGAAATAAATTCATTACTTGGAGCCAATTTGTAAATTTATCAAATAAAAAAAAACCTTCAGAAGACTCTTCTAAGTTGGTACAAAATATCCTTTCTACAGTCAAAGCAAGAAATCTAATCACTATGACTTCAGTTCAATACTCAACATTCTTCCTCTATCCCCTCCTCCCCCCCGCCTGTCCCTCCCTCACTCTCCCCTTCCCTCTCCCTCTCCCTCACCCCCTCCCCTCTCCCTCTCCCCCCTCCTCATCGTTCCCCCTCCCCTCTTCTCAACCCATGTTTTGGTCCTTTATTCTTCCAGCTTCCATAATCTTATTCCATTTCCAGAATCTGTTCCACCCTCGAAATACTCTCTCTCTCTCTCTCTCTCTCTCTCTCTCTCTCTCGCTCTCTCGCTCTCTCGCTCTCTCGCTCTCTCTCTTTCTCTCTTTCTCTCTCCTATGACAGTTGGTATGTGTGGATTGTTGTACACAAACGCACACATTCTCGACTAATAACTTCAAAAAGGAAATTAAACAGATATAACAGAAGAGAATCAAAAGAAAATATAAAGAAAATGCTCATACAAACACACATACATAAAACTGACATTTTTGTGTCGGTATCGGTTGTTGTACACAAAGACCCACACTCTTGACTAACATCTTTGACAGAAAATTAACAAGAGATAAGAAAGAATCAAGAAATAATCAAGAAATCTAAAAAGAATAACAGCGAAAAGTAGGAGGAAATATTGAAGAAAGTGGAAAAGAAATGATGAAGAAAAAAGAAGAAAAATTACTTACTTCCGGCTGCCCATACAAAGCAGACCACACATTGGGCGAGATTCAGAAACGCCAATTGCTCAAATCTCTTCCCATCCGGTGCAAATTTTTTAATAGATCTGTAAAACCAAACAATCCAATAGAGAAAAAATGAGAATTGAAACGAGAATTGAAATGGGAATTAAAATAAGAATTGAAATGCGGATTGAAATGAGAATTGAAATAAGAATTGAAACGAAAATTGAAATGAGGATTGAAATAAGGATTGAAATAAGTATTAAAATGAGATGTGAACTTAAATAAGTCAGATAGTTAACACTTCAGTCTTCTTTGACAGTAAACAGTAAGAAACCCCAGAAAAACCCCACAATGAATGACAATCTGACAATGAATGATAATTTGACAATAAATGATGATTTGACAATCTGACAAAATCAATAAGGACAAAGAAATGATATTTTGAAATTAAAATTTGTTCTGCATTCAAAGGCACCTAATGAATGTAGTAATTAAACAACAGAAAAAAACTGCAAAAATAAAAATGTGATTGGTAAAATAAAAATTTAGATTAAAAAATAATAGCAGGTGAATACCATTGCAAGGATAAATTTTAAAATATCTAAATGGGCATAAATACAATTATGCAAGTTAACAAATCTACAAAGTTCACATTGGAAAAAGTAGTAAACATAAGAAGACACAGAGGAATGTCTGCAAAAATTAAGACTTGCAAACAACAAAAAAAAAAAAAAAAAAACGAAGTTCTGCAAATCCGGACATTTAAAAATTGGAGGCAAATGCAAAAAAAAAAAAGATAAATAAGTTAAATAATAATAATAGTAATAAAAATAATGTAATAAGGAATTAAAAGTCAAAAAAAGCAACAAAGATCTTGATCACAAACATAAATGTAAATATAAACATAAATAAAACGTAAATACACATAGAAGAAGAATCTAAAAAAGTAAAAACAGGTAAAAAAAAAAGGAGAAAAAAAAGGTGAAAAAAGGAGAAAAAAAGTGCAAAAAAGGTGCAAAGAAGTTGCATAAAAAAAGATAAAAAAAAAGGTAACAAAGGGTGAAAAAAAGACGAAAAAAAAAAAAAAAGAGAAAAAGGTGTAAGAAAAAGTGAATCAAAGGTGAAAAAATTGTAAAAAAAAAAATGTAAAAAAAAAAAAAGCTAATCAACATACAAATCTTCTTGTAAGACTCCTTGAGTCAAATAGGAAGCCCAGATTCCTCCAACACAAAAAATAAGTAAAATTATTTGAGCAGTAGTAAATGAATGGGATCCATGGCTGTGAGATTTGCTATTTCCGGAAAATCCGGACATTGTGAGAATAAACTTTCAACAACAGATCAATCCAATGAAAATGTAAAAAAGAAAAAAGAAAAAAAATTGATTAAGAAAATATTGCTCTAGAGGAAAGCATTTGAGGCTTATGATTGCATCATCAAAAAATTACAAACTTTGCAAAAAAAAAAAAAAAAAAATGGAGGAAAACAATATGAAAAACTAAGTAGAAAAATAACTTGGAAAATCAATCAATTGCAAAAAATTATGCAAAAATGAACAAACTACGGAAGTCTGAAATTTGGCACTTTGTTCTATTCTCAAAGCCGTACAAAAGATAAAAATAATTTTGTACGTTTTTGTTATTGTACTCTTGCGGTCATACCGGATTACTGGTACGGAAAAGGTACAATACAGTACAGTACCTAATTCGACAAATTTGGACGGTCAACGTGAGTCAAACTTGACGAACAGTCAAAATGAATGCAAAAACATCCACATTTTCAATTTGACACATTGGAACCGTACATCATGCCGTACATGATTGGATTGTACTACAGTAACATACACAATAGATACAGAACTAGATACTGGTCCTTTTTTTTCAATTTGGTGAAGACTGTATTATGTAATCAGGCAGGAATTAGCATGTAAAAGCTCAGTAATATGTAGACGGTCGTTAAAGAAATCTAGAAATTTCAACTTACCGGCAATTTCAAGACGTTAGTTGACTTTATTTCAGCCGCTCACCTCATCTCCCTTGAGATATCAAGTCCAGCATCTGGAACTAACTACAGTACAGTACTGTACTGTCTGTTCCATCGATGATAGGGTAAATACGTACACTATTACGGGAGGTAACTGGCCATTAATCAGCGTAATCGTACATAAAATGTACGATAATTACAAAATCGTACAGTTTTCTGGACAATCATTGCTGATTGTTGCACCTGTAACGCCAGTTACATTGCGCGTTAAAATCCTCTATAACTGGAATAAAAAGCACATGAACGCAAATGAAAATTTTCGCGCCGTGTCGCGGTTTACTTTTGGCGTATTCCTCTATTCTACGGCTGCCCGGAACATTTGGCTCGGCATATCTCTTGGCCAATGGCAATAAGCCACGAGCAAATGATCAGTGATTGGCTGTTACGAGCTCACGAGGCTACAATTTCCTGATCGGACGGTTCAGATGTGACTAATGGCGTGGCTGGTTTTGCAGTAGTCCAAAACGCCGAATGTCAATGAACCCAATAGTCCCAATGTCCAATGCTGCAAATCTGCAAATGCCGTTCTACAATTTTACGGTATAAAATCCTGCTTGAGATCTCCGAATCTTCGAATGTTGTACGGATAATTCCAATATCTTGTAACGCTAGGTCAAAATGATTGACTACAGTAAAGAT
>JBBHKE010001036.1:112435-175733 GCA_037447655.1 Zygnema cylindricum
GGTAAAAAATAACAATAGCGATCCACGGTGTAATTTCCCTGCTCGATGTTCAGTTTACTTTGCCTGTTTTCTGTTGTTTTTACGGTTTTCCCTCCTGTTCCCTGTTTACATACTTTTGCCCCGTTCGTGGAACCTGTTCAATATTCTTCAGTTTTTCTGTTCATTTCCCTGTTCCCATTCCGTTGCAATGTTTTGCATTCCAATTCTCCCTCTTTAAACAATTCCTAACCAAACATCCCTGTACCTTTTGCCTTCCTGTACAGCATTTCCTTCTCCATAATCTCCATTCTGCAGTCTTCTTCCCCTTTTTTTGTGTGCATATCCCGTGTTTGGTTTTTCTGCTGTATTTCCTAATCCGTATTATTTTTTCAGGATTCCACCTTCTTCCTTTTCTATGTTACACTACTTCTGCTAACTTTACTCGTCTTCTTCCCTTTTCCTTTTTCCATGCTGTTTTGCTTTACTCATACATCCTATTTGCCTAGGGTTTTTGCCTAGGGTTTGACTAGGGTTTACTTGTTTGCTTAGGGTTTAAGCATAGTTGTTCCATTCGTGATTTTTTTGACTTTTTTAAGAATATTCATTATTTTTTCTTGATTTTGAACTTTTTGTAAATTTCATATACTTTTCGCTGTACGGAAAAAATGTACAGAAAAAAATTGAAAAAAGAGAAATTGCGTCATTTCTGCGCGCCGTTTTTTTTTTTTTTTGTAAAGTCAAAGTCGGTCAACGCATTTTATAAACACTTCATTTGTTCCATGTGCATATTATTATTTTTTGGGCGTTGTTTTATGCTAAAGGAACGACTATGGGTTTAGAGTTTGCTTACCGTCATTGTCACGTCGCAGAATTTCCACAAGTGCGTCATCGGCACCTGCGGCACCCACCATCTCCAAACCTTCTCGTCTGTTCCGTTGAACAGAAAATAACGGAAAGTCGAAAGACATGGAAACCACAAAAAAGAGAAAAAACCCCAAAGAGCAGACTCAGAATTTCAGACCGTGGATTCCTCCTGCAACCTGCAATCCAAATTTCCAGGCATTTGTATAAGTAGATTTGAACTTTATGCAGACATACAGTTTCCTGGTGTTGTTTTCTTGTGTTGGAGGATAAAATAAATAAAAAAGAAGGTTGAATTTTTTGACAGTCACCGGAGTATTCTTTGGTATTTCAGAGATATCATTTATGGAAAGATGTAAAGTTTGACTATGTTTCCACAGGCAATAGACATAGAGGCTCATTGTTCTATATTGTATATTTAGACTTCATAGCAGTTCTAGAATAAGCATACCTTCTTTCACCATTCACCAGAAGACCTATTTTTGCCTCTCGATTTACAATTTGCATTACACTTTTTCATCATCAGTATCATCAAAAACATCCTTATCACCATCACTCACCAACAAATTATCACATCATCACCATCATCATCATCATCATCATCATCATCATCATCACCATCATCATCACCACCATCAACAATCATCATCATCAAAAAATATCCTTACCATCATCATTCACCATTATTGCCATCATCACATCACCAAATCACAACCAAACCATCCCTTCATCACCATTCCCAGGCCATCATCATCATGGTCATCGTCATCATCACCACCACCATCCCCATGCCCATCCCCATCCCCATCCCCATCCAGACAGCAACACATCATTCCCAGGTGCCAGGTGGCAGCAGTGTGCTGACATCAGCAGAGTGTGTGCTGACGTCACCCCTGGGCCAATGAGGACAGAGCTGACGCAGCGTTGAGCCGCAGACCGCTGTCATCACTTTGAAGGGCCGCCACAAGAGCTGGACCCTGCCACGTGGACCAATAAGGAGCAGCCACTCTATTAGAGGTTGACATTCAGATTTAAGGATTACATGGGAGAAATTGCATTATAAGCAATACATTAGAGATCGACCATTTATATTCGATTGACATTGAACTGTCTCTCTATTTTTCAAAAAAAATTAGCCTGTTCGATGCTATTTAAAAAAAATTGAGAGATTTAGAAGGTAAATTTTATGAAACCATCATAATGACATTTGGATCTTATATTTAATTTTTGGCTGCTTCAACTTTTCGTGAGAAATTTCTGAGCAATTTCACGAGCAAATAAATAAACATTTGAAGCAGATGATGATGATGATGATGATGATGATGATGATGATCAAACTTTACTCATCCATCATTTTATTACAATGAACATCGGACATCAAAACAGTAGGAAAACACCATTAGTGTCATATACAAAGATTTTTGACTACTGGAAAAACCCAACAAAGGCTTATGGGACAGAAAACATAACATATTGAACGATAATGGCCAACCCAAAAAAAAAAAAAAACTAAAAAAAAAAAAAATCAAACAACCTGAAAATCAAGCATTGAACATTGATTACAGGACATTAGTTTCAGTCGCAAAAAACAAAACAAGACTTAAATATTTCCATACCAGTCCATGGCTGGTAGTTATGACTTCATAAAGAATGTTTCCCGAGGCCATAATCGACGTTAAGGCTCCACATGCATTTCTCTGCAATTCCGTTCACCGTTACTAAGAATTGAAAAAATAAAGAACTGAAAAAATAAAGAATAATATGAAGCATGGAAGAAAATGTAGACGATTAAGTGAAAAAACAAAATTCACAAACAGGCGAAGTTCCGTAAATAAAAAGACATTCAACAAGATTCAAGAAAGAAATTTTAGCATTTCCGATGTTGATATATCTGTGACTTTTCCAGAAATAGTTATCGTTGTAAATTTTTTGCATCGACGGTATTTTGCTTATAATTATGCTTAAGATTTTTACTTTTTTTTTAATAAACATTTAAACAAAATCACATTTAAACAAAATCCCATTTAATTACTCAAAGTAATATTTCAGGATGGATTCTAACAAAGTCTCCAAATTGAAGCTTTAGAGACCGGACATAAGTTTCACAGGTTTGAGACACATGGTTTGTAAAATAAAATTTTAGGAAAATGTTATGACTTAGGATTATTATTAGGGCTTAGCATTCTAATCAGGGTTTAGGAGTAAAGGTTTACCTGACAGTAAATATCAAGACTGCTGAGGAGAGAGACAAGAGGAGCGATCTGAAACCGAAAAAAATAAATGACAAAAAGGAAGTTAAAAAATACCCAACGGAGCTTACTAGAAAATGTGATCGGCAAAACTTTTTTGCAAAGACTTGGTTATTCAGGAGATATGATTATTGTGGAGGATTCTGAAAGAAACCTTTCATCTTTCATTTGTATCTGATAAAATAAAGAACAGACAATTTCCATTAAATTAACATAGAATTGACATAAAACTGACATAGAATTGACAGAAAAAGTAACAGAAAAATGACATAAAAGGTAAGAGATGTTACCGCTGGTTTTAAAAAAGGTTCAGATTCCTTTTGGGCCGCAAAAAGAAACAGGGCCGCTGCCGCCCGGGCAGCAACAGCTGGATCCTGCCCGAAAAAAAAAAAATGGAAATTAACTTAACATTTCTGAACCTTTCTTCACGTTTTCAAAGTTTTCTCGACATTGGTCCCTAGAATATGAAAGACTGAAAAGTAATAAAAAAAAAATGTCAACAAAAGTCAAAACAAAAAAAACAAAACTGCAATTGTCTAGAAGTGACGGTTAGGTACAAATAGTCAAACTTGAAACATTTAAAAAGACATTATTATAGAAACGTAACAAAATTGATAAAAAATCTGATGTTGAAAGGAAAATATATCACATTAATAAAAATAGACGTAGTTACAAAAAAAAAATGCAAAAAAAAAGTGATAAAAAGATGAAATTGGACCAACCTCTGATTGGAGATTATTGATTTCTTGTCGAAGGGTTTCTCCAACATCTTTCACTGATTCCCAAAAACCTCCCCATTTTTTGTTTACTTTCCAAAGGCTTCATTAAGAAAATAGCGCAGGGGCTACTAAAATGAGACAACAAAAAAGGTAGCTTTGAAAAAGATATCCTTTTTAAGAAACCCTCGACCATTCGAAAACCCTTAATTTGAAGGCTAAACAATTAAACAAGTTAATTATACCCGTCAATTGACATATTTATATATATATATATATATATATATATATATTTATATTTACATGTGCATAGGTATATTGGCACACAACACATATGCATGTGTATACATATATATACATAGAACACATGTATATGTATACGTACACATTGTACATATTTATATATGTACGATATGTATACATAGATATAAATGCATATAGTACATGTAAATGCATACATACACATATTATATTATATACATACATACATATATATATACATGTATATATATATATATGCATATATGTATGTATATATGCTAACATATAGAAATTATACAAATATATTTATGTTTATACTTACAAACATATGCACATAACATACATACGTATACATATGTATGTGTAATACATATGTAATACATATATACATATATATATATATATATATGTACAAATAACTTCAAACATTACCTCCAAAAAATCTTAAACCAGCGAAAAATAACAACAACCTTTAAAAGATCTGTACTCTTATTACACAAAATTCATAAAATTCAGTATTGTTTTGTCCAGTTTACCCTATCCCCTCCCAAACAAAACAAATATACATTATAATGATGCACAGTCTACAATGATGATACACAATCATTAATAATATTTTTTTGTACAAAATCTCAATTTTCAAGTTTTTGGCTCACACTTTTTAGCCTAAAAAATCTCAACCACATTTCCAATTATCGAATGGGTTTTAAAATGATTAGAAAAAATTAACAAAAAATTAGAAATCGATTCCGGATATAAAAAATAGAATATTTCATAGACTAAAAAAAAATGGTTTTGTGGATATAAATAAAAATTATAAGTTCATAAATAAAAAAAAATGAATTTCATTCATGGTCATGGTTGAAATGTTGAAGGTTTAAAATTTTAATACTTAAGGTTTAAGATTTTAAGGTTTTGAGGTTTTAAACTTGTAGGGTTTCCCATTCCAGGGTTTTAAGATTGGGTTTTAGGGTTTTAGGGATTGAGAGTTCTACAAATTTAGGGTTTTAGGGATTTTTTTAGGGTTTTTTAGGGTTTTATTGTTACTTTTATTATTATTTTATTCAATGGACAAAAAATACAATTATTATTCTTATTCTTCTTACGACAATTCTTATTTAACAAAACATTTTCTCAAAAAATACACTTTTTTTTTAACCCCATTTTTCCCATTTTCCTCACCATTTTGTACCCTATTTTCCAAACCATTTAATAATACCCCATTTAAATTTCTCACCCTTTTTCTCACCCTATTGTCTTCCCTGTTTTATCACCCATTTTATACCCCATTTATCCTCACCATTTAAGGTTGAAGACGCTCCTCCTCCTCCCCCCCCCCCCCCCCCCCCCGTCGGCGCCCGCCCCCCCGCAAGAGTCGGCAAACTCATTTTTTCCCTGCTGACGTCAGCGCCGTAGAATAAGACGCCCGTGATGACGTCACTAAGGAGGTAAATTGTTTATTATGACGTCAGACGTGACGTAAGCGGCCGCTGTGTTTTAGCACGAGCTAAAAAACAGCGGCTTCTCTTTTACAGTTTTTTTTTTTTGTCTTATTCGTTTTAATTTTTAAATTTGTCTTTTTCCGCTGGATTTTACTTCCTTTCGTCGCTCTCTCTCTAGGTTTTTCTAATTCATTGTTTTGTTCGTTTTTTTTTTTTTTTTTTGTAAAGAACAGGGTAGAGAAAAGGAAATGTCAGAATCTAACCATTGATGACGTCATAAAATACATTACAGTATTGTACTGTAGCGGATAAAATTTTGAAGTTACGTGATGTGCGGAGAAATTATAAAAATTCAAATTTTACGGAAAGTTTTCGGCAACATGAATCAAATCTATGAATTTTAAAGTACATTTCGTACAGATATTCCGTTCATCTCCTTGTACCATATGTAGGTCGTACAAATTTACTGTATGCTACAGTACACCGTGAATCGCTATTAGCCTATTGGGGTTAAATTTTTTTTCGCCACTTAAAACATCTTTTCTCCGTACACACTTGTTGGATTCTGGATCTGACGGTTGCGATTGAAAGGAAACATTCTCAGCTTTCGATTGGCTGTCGGAAATTGAAAATCGGACAATTGTGTACGGAGAAAATATGTTTTAAGTGGCGAAAAGATTATTAACAATTCAACACTAATAGCGATACACGGAAACTGTACAGTACGTACGCAAAGTACAAGAGGCGTAAAAATTCAAAACCGAACAATGAACGTTGTCGCCTTGTCGGTGTTCCTACGCGGATTCGTACGATACGTAGTACGAAATGCCAAATTGTCAGGATACTTTGATTTTTTTTTCTGTGCGAACTTTTCCATGGCCGTACATGGCATGGTCTACTGGCTGACATATGCGAAGTTGCAAACAAAATGAAGCGTGACATGTGTCGGGAGGCTGCTATGCGTACGGATTCGTAACACTTGGATTTGTTAACACCGTCCAGTCGTCCACAATGACAAAAAGACAAAAAGTTCATTGAATATTTGTCTTTTTGTGCCCCATGCCGCAAATCAGAGTGCCAACTATTTTCATCCATCAGTTATGGAAATACTTGGCACGCACGAAATTTGTACAGCTACGTCTAAAGGGTACAAAGGGGTGAAAATAGCAAAATACTCTCCCACCGTTCGAAAATTCAAAGTTCCCCATTGCAAACAGTTCGTGCGGATAATTTCGTGCGTCGAATTTAGTGCGACTGATTTCGTGCGTAATTCTTGCGGCCGAACGATATGGGAATTCAGTGCGACATCCGCTTGAATTTCTCGCACGATATAAACATCGAGTCAAATCGAAGGCAAGAATTTTGAATTGGCAACGCCTTCACTATTTGAAGCATAGTTCAAAAGTAGGCGTTTTTATGGTAGGCCTTTGGTAGGCGCACAAAACTTGGCACAAAACTCGCGTAGCGTAGGCATACTGTATGTGTGTGCGTTGTGCACACCCCTGTACGAGCGTACGAATCTGACGTATGATGATCTTACAGCGCACGCCGTTGAACGGAATTTTTTAGCGAACTGACACGGCGTAGGATGACATTCCGCGGGAAAGAAAACCCGGAAAAAAAAAAAAACGCGGACGTAAGTCCTATCGTAAGTTGTGTTATGGGCTTTTCATGTGATCTTTTTAGATCGCTACTTTGATCAACGACCGTCAGATCGTCCGAATCTGACGGTTTGAATAAAACGTCGCTAAAAACTCACAGAAAAAGATTTTTTTGTCCGATTTTTTTTTCAATTTTAGACATGACGTTTAATTCTCTATCGATCCATGATCCTTACAAATTGAAAAACAAACTTGATTTTAAATGAGATATTTTTCGAGGATTTTTTAAATTTATCGGGGTTTCCGAGGTCAACCGACGCCTTTTAAAATCTCAAAAAATGTGATTTTCATTTATTTTCTTTTGGGGCGGATACGATATGTCATCACTTTGATCACCACAAATGAAAATAATAGACTACAAAAAAACTGAAAATTTACGCAGAAAATTTTGCAAGTTTCTTTGTTTCATTTAGTTTTTGGTCTTAGTTGGTTTATTCTCTTTTTTTTTTCTTCCTCACTCACACTTTGGTGAAAAGTACACTCCTCTTCTCTATTAGAGTCAACCACTCTATTTCGAGTGAGTGTTTTTTTGACTCAAAATCATCCTTTTAGTGCTAATAGCACTACTTAGTTCAGTGCCTCATAATTAGCCACGTGGCAAAACATAATTTAGTGTATTCTAATATTTAGGCTTTGTAAAGTGTAACACTAATAGTTTACTAACTCTCATAGTTTTGGTGGTGTCGTCCACCGTGAATCGCTTTTGGTGATAATGTTTTTATGAACCTTCAAAGCAACTTTTCTTCGTGCACACATGTGGGATTTTCATTTAAAGGCTAATGGTGGGAAGGTAGGAATCTTACATATCCATAGCAACCGTCGAATTAATAATCTGACAAGTGTGCACGGATAAAGTTTAGTTTTAATCGCAAAAATAGGATTAATGCAATTACGGAGTTCCTTCTTTTTCGCCTAAATTAAAATTAGGGTTTATTTTTGTCATACCAATTGTCATTAATAATTGATCAGGGTCTTTTTGTAAATTTTCCAGAACTGTTCCTCCTTTCCTCTCCTTTCTCACTCTTTCCTTCTCCCTCTCCCTCTCCATGTCACAGCTATGGATACATCTGAGGCACACGATGATCCTGAAGTGATGGCTGATCTTCTGACGAAGAAAAAGAAAAAAAAGAAAGCCGGAGCCCCAAGGTGATTTCGAATTTTTATTTTTCCTTTTGTAAAAATAGGTAACATGTGTCACAATTAGTTGACCTCGCAACATCTCTACTTGTGTACTTTTATCGGAAATTTGGGCCTCTTGTATGCTTCAATATTTAAAATAAATAAAAAAACAAATTCTCTAAAGTTTTCTTCTAAAGTTTTTTGTTCTTCTAAAGTTTGGAGGACTGACGACAAAATTTTAGTAGTGTAAATTTGGTCGTGTTATCGGCATTTGCAAAATGAAGCATTTAAAAAAGTGAATTTTTGGGGTGTGGGGAGAGGCTTTATAGGATGATGGATCTTGGTGTGACAAAGAGTCAAGGAAAACGAGGAGGTACTCAACGACGGGCCGTTAAATTGAAAAAAATGAAAGCATACGAAAGAGCGATAGTTCAACAAGAGAAACAAGAAACAAAAGTTCAACAGAGTAAGAAAAAGAAAGAAGACGTATTAGAGTCGAAAAAGCTGTATTAAATTGGCTAGATTTTCAATCTCTTTTTACCCACTTTCCGCTTTGGTTATTTGTCATTCATGAAAATGTTTTTCGTGGTTTGAGAATATGAGAGCTTCTTAAAGCTATGTATAGTTCTTAAAACTTTAGGTGAGTTGATTTCAATTATAGAACTTGGTAGAGCTGTCTGTCTGTCTATAAAGGAAATCACAGTTTTTTTTTATTTATTTTTTTCCCAAAACGCGACAGCTTTTGTATGTTGATCTGCCATTTAATACTCAATATTCGATTTTGTCAGAACCAGTCTGGTTCATTTCTCTTTTAGATTTTTTTGGGTTAAAATCACTCTTGTTCTCCACAAAATCTAGTTATAACAATGGTACTTGCAAGAGTTTATTAAATTTCTTAAAAAATAGTGAATTTTGAAGGACATGAGTTTGGGAAAGGTACCCTCGAGGCTCTTGTGCACATAAAGAATGTATAAGAATTTATTTTTTTTATGTGAGGTCATTGTAAGGCCAATACTCTCACATTCAAAGATATAAACCTTTGGTGACATTATTGGATGTCGACTACCAGATAAAGTTTGAACCAAACGAGCATTTTCTTTACTGTTCAGGCACTGGAATTGGTTTAACGGTCAACAGTTAAACCCAATTGTACAAGGAAACCCTACTATCTTAAAGAACAATGGAAGCTAAAGCTTTTCCTCTCTCCTTCATTTTCCTATAAAAAAACTCTTTAGCTTCAAACGGCAAAGAGGGAGCAATTGCGTTGTTTTACCAGCAGATGTGACTAATACTAATATCTATATATATATACTGTACTAATACAGTTCCGACGATATCCTGACATCTGCAAAATAATAGCACTTTTGTAGGATCCTTGCAATTTTGCTCGATAAATGCACATCAAGGCAAAATAAATTTACCACACTAATAAACTCACAAGTGTAGGTAAACAGAATTAAAAACAGAAATTTAAATTAAGTGAGAATTACATTAAGTGGAGGAAAAGAGAATGGAGCCCATAGTACAATACATCCATCCCCTTTAAGCCCTTAGCTTATAAGATCAGTTAAAAACTTCTTATGCTTGTTGTGCATGCCACGCCTGTCCTTGTTATTAGAGCTAACAACACTAATTTGGTAGTAAATTATTCTGATTGAACATCATAAAATATTACCAATAGCAATAACTAAAGAACCAGTGAGGAATGCATCATGTTGTCAAGAGCTAAATTAGGGTACTGCAACATAAATAGGCAATTGTAGAACTTACAATTCCCTAATTTTAATAGCAGCGAAAGGTGCACGGCTTGTCAATCGTGAATGGTCAGTTGACTACATTGCGTCAGCAAGATCGCGCATCAGATTCATCCTCCCTAAATATGAGCTCCATCCTGTGAAATGTGTGGCTGTGTGCACGTTGTCGATTTTGTCCTACACAAAGTGAGCAAAAAAAGGCGGTCCAAATCAAATGTTGACGATATATCGGATGCCGCCAGGTTTCTATGTATCGGAGACGTAAACAGTCATTAGACCACAATCGGAATTTGAGTGTCACGAAATCCCGGTGCTAACTGCTAAGGGTGAACTTCCATTAGAGGAAAAGTGGGGTTGTTTACTGGATGCCGTACGATTTCGTACAAATTTGTACCATTTTTTTGTTTGTCAGACGAAACATGACGAAACATGCCTACTGGATGGCTCCAATATTATAGGCGTAAGTATCGACCGTTGGATTTTTCACATTTTTAGATTCGCGAAGCAATCGCGCACATCGTCCAGTTTGAAGAGACTCTCCTCGGCGAGGAGAGTTTCTTCAGACTGGTCGCGTACCATTGGTACACGTGAAATGTAAAAAAAACATCCACCACGAACAGGCAATGAGAATCGAACACGTCGTACATGCCAGGTGCCTTCCGCCATGGTGTATGAAGGTCGACCGGAATATCTTCGCACGCTCCTTCTGACATCCGCTGACCTTAAAAGTTTGCGGCGCCTATTTGACATTCCGTTTTAAAATTTTGATTTTCAATTTCAAAATTCAAATCTGGTCCCAAAATTTTTGTACGAATCATTAACTACCTCCGCCCGTACAATAATTAATTCAGATTTTAAACTTGAAGAATATTTTTAGATTTTAAGAATATGAAAATTAGCTTACGTGGCGCCAATCATAATTGAGAAACGATGTCTACTGGCACGACATAATGGAAGGCCGTGCCAGTAAACATGAGAAATAGACGTATCCGCATCTTTACTGGGACCGCCTAATGGAGAACAGGCCTAAGTAAAGGTAGAAGTCGAAATTCAGTCCGTCAATCTTCTTCGGGTGCTGCGCATGGATCGAAACTTCATTGAAATCTGCCACGTATCCACTCTCCTGGAGGTACATTGAGAAACATTACTTTCTTCCGACGAAATGGGATCCAATAAAGTTGCCCCGTTCTTACATTCTCCTAATTTTTTAGCACGTGTGGAACACTTTTGCCTTTCGACCGAAAGGTAAGGGCGACCTTCCATCAGCATGGTGGTCGGTCTGTTTACTGAATTGCGTACATTTTTGTACGATTCCGTATCTTATTTTTTTTGTACGATTCCGTATCTTTATTTTTTCGTTTCAAAAACATTTTTACGGAAAGTCTATCAAGATGTGTCCAGGATTAATCGTACACCGTTCGATTTCATCTCTTTTACTAGCATCCGTGATGCGTGAGCTCCTCCGAGCCAGTACACGATTACCGTACTGTACTGTACTCTCCTCAAAGAAGAGGGTACAGTAACTCCTCAAGGAAGAGGTGTATAGTAGCCGCCTCCTGACCGTACATAGCTTACACGTGTTGAATAAAATAAGTGCCACTGCGGACCGCCAATGAACCTTTGCACGTGAAAAGGTACCACGTGACATCAAACAGACTGGGAGCAAAATCCAGCGGAATCTCGAACTGGAGAGTTCTATTCCGCGGTCCCTTTGCTTGACATTGCAATTCCTTGGCAGCTTATCTGCCTTAACATATTTAGGGTCAAGTTCCATCAGTCGTTTCTGTAATCGTACGGCCAACTCTACGGGCCGGGTTAATTGAGTCGATGTTCCATCACGAAAAGTCTGTAATCCACGTGTTACACATTGAGTGGTACCACGTGGATTTTGACCGGATATTAAAAATCTTTAAAAAATCTCCACACCGACAAATTTCACGTCAAATCTTCACTTGTGTACCATGTACCTGCGTACCAAGTAATAATACGACAGAACTTTTGTACTTTTTGCAGACGACAGTCTTTTACGCCATTTCATTTTTTAGGGTTCCTGTTTTCGAACATGACTAAAATTCTTTGCTAGAAATAGTGTGACGAAAGAAATTGCGCGACGAAGGACCGTTTCGAGATTACTTTTTTGATTTTCAGTTGCATTTGGAAAAGTACATACCATGTGTAAATTTCGTCAGTTTTCGTTGGCTTTCCATCGTGACACGTAGCCTTTTGTCCAACGTGTCACTACTAATTATTTTCTGTATCTGCCAACCCACCTCCTACAGGTACGTTGGCAGCTACAGAGAAAAATGAAGCGAACGCTTCGTGGATGAACATCTGACGGTCAGTATTGCCTCAAAGACCTTCGGAGAAAATTGGCAAGATTCTCTGTAATGTTGTTTCGCGTTAAAAACAAAATAAGTGGTTTGGTACGGATCGTTGTGGATTTCTGTAAACTACCCCACTTTTCGACTGATGGAACTTGACCCTTAGTATTGTTAAATGCGACACTAAGAATATATAATACTAAGGGTATGGTTACATCAGACGAAAAGTGAGGTTTAATACAGAATTTTGTACTTGTTGTGAAAACAACTTTACAAAAAATAAGATTGCGATTCTCCAGTATCCGGGAGAAGACGTCGACCGTCTGATTACATTTTGGTCGTCATCTGCGAAGCAATCTCTCCATACGCCTCTGAATTGGTGAACCCACCTCGCGGAGGTGGGTTCACCAATAGAGAACCAGTCAATTCGCTACACTTGGACGATAGACACGTGCGTCGATGAAAAATGAAAATTTTCACACGCCCCCAAAGTCACGAGCCTTCGGACAAGGTGACCGTAAAATCTTTGCCGAAAGGAAATACGTTTTTTCCTGAAAGTCAGCAAAGTGAAGGAGATCTCTGAGGTACATTGACGCGGTACACTTGCGAAGTATACGTACGTAATACGCAAGTACGAATTTCCATACGAAAATGGTCGGTTTCCAAATCTTTTACGATTTTAGAGATTTGATCGTCAACTTACGTGGAACCACTCAAATCACAACACGTATGTAAAAACTTGTTTATAGACGCTACGCGATGTAACCGAGGCCTCTTTAATACAAAAATTTTGCTATCCGTACTATTACAAAGACCTCCTGATGTAACCATACCCTAATACAGTGCAAGTTGACGTGACAACTCCCTTAAATATTGTTGTTAACCCTATGCTATGATTTTATGCCAAAATAAGTCGTGTAGCGCCGACGTTCCTGCGCGACGCTTCTACTTACGAAGGAGCAAGTATCCCGACGGCGCCTTAGATCGGTCGCAAAGTACTGTACAGGACTGAACTCAACTCTACCGTACAAAAAATAACGCAAAGGTTTCACAGTAACAGTACGTAGTCTTGTGTGATGTGAAATTGTGAATTCCTATTGGTACATTTTCCCCGGTGATCGATATCATATATGTTTTCAAGCAAAAGGGCCCGGTTTACCGCGTGGAGACAAATAATATGATATCGCCAATGTTTATTTATATACAATGTATATTGCTAGACTGATATCACCAATTGGATTTTGTAGGTGTGTACTGTATCGGTATATCGCAAAGCACAGTTTATGGCGGGGAATATTTTCGCCTCCTTTGGGTCAGAGGTCGGGTTGCTATTTTCGCCACCTTGTACTCCGTATACCTTACCGTACACATTTCTGGATGTATTGTACAGAGAAGTACAAGAAGAGTAAATATTATTACCGAACGATTAAAATTGTCGGTGTCTGTAATCAAATAATGGGTACGGACTTCAAAAAGACAAAGTGTCAAGATTCGATGATCTTTTCATCGGGATGGACAGTGATAATGAATCGAAAATTTAGGAATTCGTACGCTTGCCAGCTTGCCAGATCATGCTTTATTTGTACTTATGACAGCCTGGTGGATCGTGCCACGTGTAGGATGAGATTTTAAGAACGTGAAGGTTTTTCCTGTCGGGGGAAAAAGAAAAAGTACGCGTCGAGTGTACTAGAGCCGTTCGAACATTTTTGTTTCGTAAAAAGTCGTGCATGCATTAATTGTGTTGCAGCGATATCGAACGTTACGGCGACTCGTTGGCGGCGTTACGTTACGTGGACATTACGTTCTCCACGTGTCGTTTTTAGGCATATAGTCAGTGAACGCTCCAATATTGATTGTAGGACCTCAAACTGCGAATATTGGTAACCTTAGATTTTGTTTCCAAACCCAACGTTTCCAACCCACCGTCCATATATTCTCCTTTATTTAGTGTTGAGTTTCTCCTTTCCAAGCAGCTTTTGCGTGTGTCTGGGTCGCACGACTTGTCATGCTGTCCTCTCGTGAGAAATTGTATTAACTTTATTTAAATTTGCATGTGGAAAGCGAAACATTTTTCCGCACGTGTGAAGCGGCTCTTATCCTCAAAGAACTACAGTACCCATACTGTACAGTACACCGTGAATCGCTATTAGTGTTAATAATTTGTTCGCCACTTAAAAGTTAAAACATCTTTTCTCCGTACACACTTGCCCAATTTTCAATTTGAGACCACCAATCGGAAGCTGAGAATCATACCTTTCAAACGCAGCCGTCAGATCCACAATCCGACATGAATGTACGGAGAAAAGATGTTTTTAGTGGCGAAAAAACCATTAACACTAATAGCGATTCACGTTCTACTGTACTGTACAGTACTGTACTATGTAGCAGGCAACATTAAGCACGTACGGTACGATCGAATCACGGGATAACACCACCGATTGTCTTACATGGCCCAGCCTTACTATTACTAATTATTTTCTGGATCTTCGTGCACGCCCTGAGGCCACACCAAGATCGAAGAGAATACAAAATGAACGAATGAACGCGGACCGTCTCCTTTAACATGCTGCCACGTGTCGTCTACAAGTCACAGATTGTCCTTTAATAACGCATCCTTTTATCCAAACGGCGCGCCGTCGCCAAGATCGCACAAGAATCATTTTTGCGACAAAATATATTCCTTTGACGCCTTCTGTCCGATGTGTCGCACTAGGATGTACGGATTTTTCTTGGATCGTACAATGGAAGGACCTAAAAAAGCAGAAAATTCCAAAAATCATACTTGGATCGAAGAAAACGTCGTCGACATGGAATAGACCTCTCATGAAGGTCTATATTTAGGCAAGAAGTTTCAGCTTTTCCGTACGCCTTTGGCCATCGTACTTTAATGGGATAGGAATTTTTTTGCAAGTAGCGGTCGACGACAAAAGCCTATAATTGAAGCAGTAGAATCTGATTGGCTCTCCAGCTGTACCGGGCCTGTCACCCACATGCCCTAGAGAATATTTCGTATGACTCGGCAAATATAATACGGCAGATGACGAAACCCTAATTACGCTGACCGCCTGACAAAAATTTTATTAGTACTCTTTTTTTGTCGGTTTGCAGCGCGATATAATTTTTTGAATTTGGTTACATTTTTCCGCTAATACGGAAGTGGAGACTGTCTCACACGCGTGTACTATTTCGTACATATTCTAGTACGACCAATCAGAAGTCAGCGTGGACCTGAAACTGATGACGTACTCCACGACCAACATTTGCTGGAATAATTCCTCCACGTGTTAGCTTCTTAATGGTTTTCTACTTTCTTAGCTGGGATGTAACGTAACCAAGAAGTGGACGTGATCTTCGGGGCCAGGAACGGAAAAAGATTCTGTACGAAACCAGTGATCTGGCGAAAATCGAAGCATCTTCCGTACAGTCCTTCATTTGCGGAAACGATCTCCGCCGTTCGATCATAATTAATGTAACGAATCGGTCAGAATGTTTCCGTACGCCTATTTAATTTTCTCGCTCGCTCCCTCCAGATGATGGACCCTCTCGACAGTTCCACTCCATAAATTTGTCTTTATGGATACCGCCAAAATTTTCCGGCCGATCAATCCGTAACCCGTTCCAGTTTTGCCCTCGAGCCCGTCCAGTTGTTCACCACTACGCGACAAGCTTCTCCAATTGCCTTTTTTGTATAATTTTTGTCGTTTTATGTCATATTTTGTCCTTTTTTTCTCGGTTTCCCTATAATTTTACCAAATCCTGAATCTCTCAAATCTGCCCCAAATCTTTCTCCAATCCTCGCGCTCCTTCCCCTTCGAACGATTTCTCTCCTCCATGTCCTTCTTTGTCCCCCCTTTCTTCATCTCCCTCCCCTCCCTCCCTCCTCTCCCTTTCCCTCTCTCCCTCTCCCTCTTCCTCCCTCTCCTCCCTCCCCAAAATGGGCTGCTTCGCATTCACACGTGCGAAGCGCAAATTACTTTCCCCCGAATCCTTGTCCTCTCTGCCACGTGGCGGGATCTCCCAGTTCGGCGGAGCTCCTCTCCCTCTCCCTACTCCTCCTCCCACCCCTCCCGGTCCTCTCCCTCTCCTTCCCCTCCGAGTCCCCCCATTGGGCGAACAGATTCCCGCCCAACTCCGTTTTTTTTCCCCAGATGATCTCTCCCTCGCTACCGACAATTTTTCCGAATTTCGTCGTTTAGGGGAGGGCGGATTCGGCGCCGTATTTAAAGGATTTATCGACGATTGGGTACCGACTGGCGGAGGAAAAGTTTCTTTAGAAAAAATTACGGTCGCGGTAAAAAAATTAAATTCCGAGGGTCTCCAGGGGAAAAAAGAGTGGATGGCGGAGGTGAATTTTTTGGGAAATTTGTCGCATCCGAGACTTGTACGGCTTCTTGGCGTTTGTGATGAAGACGAAAGAAGGATGTTGGTTTACGAGTATGCGGAGCGAGGGAGTTTGGATCGACTTCTTTTTGAGGCTCCAAGGGGAGAAGCTCTCCCATGGATTTCTAGACTCAATATTGCTTTGGATGCGGCGAAGGGTCTCACTTATTTGCACGAAGAATTGGAACCTCCGGTAAGAGGAAAAAAAAAAAAGGGGAAAAAAAAATATGGGTATTTTTCGTTTGGGTTTTTTCTTATGTGGGTCTGTTTTTGTTTCGCCTTTTTCCTTTCAAAATATTGTTTAAAATCCGGACATTTGCACGAAGAATTGGAACCTCGGTAGAACTGGTCAGTAAAAATAAAATATGAATTATTTTTCGTTGGGTTTTTTTTTGGGTTTTTTTTTTTTTTGAGCCTTTTCAATTTCAAGATCCTGTTTTAAAATTCCCTTCCAGAAGACTATTTTTATGACTATTTTTACGACTATTTTTACGCGTATTTTTTTTACCCTTAAAAATTTTTATTTTTGTCTTTTTCTTTTTCAAGATCTCTTCAAAATCCCATCTCTAACTGTTAAATCTTTACTATTTCTTTTGCAAAAAAAATTAACATCCCATTTTCAAAAGCAGTTTTTACCCTTTTCCTTCTCCGTTCCCGAAGTCCTTCTCAAAATCCTTCTCCACCTTTTAATTAATCCCACCTTTTATTTTTTTCCCTTCTATTTTTCCCACCTTTTACTTTTCTCCACCTTAAGTATTTTTGGGGTTATTCCCTCCCTCCTTTTTCCCCACCTTTTTCAGTCATTTTTCTACCTTCCTCTCCTTTCAAAACTCCCTCAAAAATTCATTTTATACCTTTTCCCTTTCCAAATCCTGTGCAAATTCCCTTTTCTACATATCTTTAGATGGATTTTTTATCTTTTCTGTTGCAAAACCTTATCCAGTCCCACTTTTACAGGTATTATTACCATATCCCTTCCAAAATTCTTAGAAATCCCATCTTTACAGGATTTGTTTACCTTTTCTTTTGCAAAATCCTCTCAAAAATCTATCTCTTGTGAAATTCTATCCAAAATCCCTTCTTTACTGGTTTTATATTATACCATTTCACGTTCGAATTCCTCTCTAAAATCCCATCTTTACGCCCTTTTTACCCCATTCCCTTCCCCCCGTTTTCCTTACTTTTCCAGGTCATTTTTTATCACTTTAACGCTGAAAATATATTATCCCATTTCTATCCCATTCTTACCCGATTTCCCCCAATTTTCCTCTCATTCTCCCCCCATTTTTCCCACCTTTCCAAGGTCATTTTCTGTAACTTTGAGCTGCAAATCTATTATCCCATCTTTACCCATTCTTACCCCATTTTTCCTCATTTTCCCCTTCCCTAGGCCATTTTCCCTTATTTCAAATCTGCGAATCTACTATTCCATCTTTACCCATTCTTACCCCATTTTCCCTCATTTTCCCCACCTTTCCTAGGTCATTTTCTGCAACTTCAAACCTGCAAAAGTATTATCCCGTCCTTACGCCATTCTTACCCCATTCTTCCCCATTTTTCCCCATTTTCCCCATCTTTCCCAGGTCATTTTCCGCGACTTTAAAGCCGCAAACGTCCTCCTCGATCCCGACCTTCGAGCCGTCCTCTCTGACTTCGGTCTCGCTCGGTCGGGACCCGAGGGAGAGGCCACCCACGTTAGTACAGTAGTAGTAGGGACTCCCGGATATGCGGCTCCGGAATACGTTTTAACAGGACATTTAACTACGGCGAGTGACTGTTGGTCGTATGGAATTGTACTTTTGGAGTTATTGACGGGACGACGGGCAAGTGCGGACGAACAAGTACATCGGTCTTCGAGGGAAGAGGCTAATCTCGTCGAGTGGGCTCGTCCTTATCTGTCCGATAGTCGGAGATTGTTTCGGATTATGGATCCGCTATTGGAGGGAAGGTATTCAGTAAAAGGGGCGCAAAGGGTCGCGGGACTCGTGTTGCAGTGTTTGCAGAAAAATCCAAAAATGAGACCGAGGATGGGACAGCTGGCAGCGCAGTTGGAGCCGTTGTTGGAGATGACAGGTAGGCAAGGAGAGGGAAGAGGAGGGGAGGGAGGTAAAGGACAGGGAGGCACAGGTGTGGAAGGGGAAGAACGTGAAAAGGAAAGGGGGGAGAGAGAGAGAGAGGGAGAGAGGGAGAGAAGGAGAGGGAGAGAGGGAGAGAGGGGTCATAATTTGCCTATCATAATTTCAGTGACTTTTAGATTCCGATGGTTTTGAAGTTATTGTGGTCAAATCCATATAAGAGGGGACTTTGGAAAATTTCACCCACGCTAATTTTTCTAATTTAGTTGTATCATAAAAAGTACATATTTACATTGCTTTTAGAGTTAGTGAACTATTAGTGTTGAAGTCGTATTAGTATTAACTAAATTAAATTATGTTTTGTACCACGAGGCTCATTGTGAGCCACTTAACTATATAGTGTCATTAACACTTATTTATGATTTTGGGTCAAAAAACCCACAGTCGAATTAGTGTTATTAACTTGAATAGCGATGTATGGTGTACTATAGTGCACATTAATCCATAGTTGATGCTAATTTATGGATAGTTTTTTAGTTTTTTAGCAACTCAGATTGGCATAACTACACACAATTAACATGACCATGCTATATGTTGTGAGATGCAGTCAGAGCGTCGTAAACCACACTGTTGTTTTTTGCAGGATTGTTGTAGTACATATCAACTTTTAGTAAAATATCGCGATGCGGTACAGTGTGTATCTTATCGAGCCGGGCAACATTTCGTATTGTGAAAATAATATAGCTCGCGATATTAAATTGAATTCTGCGATACACGATACAAGATGTAGAAATAGTACAAAGGTAAAACAGAGATACTATACTTGAAGTACGTGTTAATTTAAAAATGTGGTACAGTAAACACTACCTGAATTTTGATGATGTATTCACCACCTATCAACCTGTTACCTAAAACTTAATGATGTCACGATATCTGAACCGTTCACTTAAAATTGGATGTTTCATATTTTCTGTAGCCTGCTTTTATTTTTTATTTTTGTTTTGGGTCGGGAACGATCGAATTTCACCCTCGATATGGAAACAAATTACCTATCGAGGGGTAAAACTTACCCTGTTTGAGAAATTTTCCTCGACATCAGTCATTAATTTCCAAATTAATTATCTATGAGGAAAAGTAACAGGTTCATGGATGTGGTAAAGTCACACTAACAATGATTAATGTGGTCTTTACTAATTTATACCGTATAAAAGTGTGGACTCAAAAATGCTTTTGAGGAGGGAGAGGGAGAGGGAGAGGGAGAGGGAGAGGGAGAGGGAGAGGGAGAGAGAGAAAGAGAGTGGAAGGTGAAGGAAAGGGGGAACAATTTGGAAATTCTTGACCTGAAATTTTGACAACCTTGGGTATTGTTAATTAAACTACTGCTGGAACTATGTTAAACCAGAGAGAGATCCCCCGTTCCTTTTTTTTATTATTTCTTTAATCTTATTACCCAAAAATTTGTGACTGTTTTTTTTTTCATTCAGAGAATCAAAATTTATGACAATGCCGTTGATATCTACTATCATTTCTTTTTGAGCTCACAAACAGCGAGTTTTTAATAACCCGGAGAGCAAATCCGCACTAACTCTTGCCGAAAACATACATGGCCTCTGAAAATACAGAGTCCAGAGATCTTCGAATTGTCCTATTAATTACTAACTAATTAATTATTACCATTTCTGACCATCCCCGACTTTTCTTCTCCCTTGCCTGCCTGTACAGATCTCGCCTGCACTTCTCCTATGGGTGCTCCTGAACCCCGAACCCCTTCGGCTGTAAATTCCGGATCCCTTAGCCGTACGCCTTCGGCGCGAGCTTCTCCGAGATCGTCCGATAGCAGATTTGCTTTGCCTCGAACGCCGTCAGATCTCCGCTCATCTCCACGAACGCCATCCGGCCGTCGATCGCCAAAATCGCCGTCACTACGGGACGAAACGTCAGCTGTCAATAGTACGGATTCCTTAGGACGACCGCCACGTGGCTCGGGACTAAGTCCTCCGGGAAATCCTCCCCAACTTCCTCCGGGAAAAGACGAATATACAGCGGCAATAGTGCTTTCTTTGAGAGAGAGAGCCGTACAAAGGCCACATAATAGTCCAGGAAACAGTCTAAAAGAGAGGAGAGGAATAGCGGTGAGTCCCTTAGCAATAGGGCAAGTTAAAGGGGGTAGAAGTAAGAGCCATTTGGGACCGATGAGTGCGGATTCTAGGTTTTCAGGAATTGGAGGACCTCCTCCGTTACCAATAGGAGGACAGGGATTTTTGGAGGCTATAGAAGCCAGGAGACCAAGCTCGACAAAAACTACTTTGCAAGAGAGAAGAGGTTTGGCTCTGAGTCCTCTGGCTTTGGGGGTAGGGGGAAAGGGAGAGAGCGGGAGTGGGAGTGGGAGTGGGAGTGTGAGTGTGAGTGGGAGTGGGAGTGGGAGTGGGAGTGGGAGGGAAAGTTCGAAATTGAGTAGAAATAGATCAAGAGGTAGCAGGGGAGAGAGAGCAGAGAGAGGGGAGGATGGAGAAGAAGGGGGTTTCTTTGACAGCCTGGGAAAAAGAGAGAAAGAGAGGTTCAAAGTTCAGTTGGGAGAGGAGTGACAAGCTGGAGAGGAGGAGATGGTAGATATGGAGATGGAAAACATGGAGATGGGCGAATGGAAAGAGAGGGTGAGATGGAAGAAGGGGGAAATTGGGATGTAAAAGTGACAAATAGTTTCCAATTGATTGTATTAATTTAGGGTTAAATAGGTTTTTCTCATTCTTTGTTCCCCAAGGCTTTTTGTTCTAGCTTTATTTATAATAGCGATTTGTTAGGGAACCTCATCATTTAGATTTAGTGTTTTTGTGTAAATCGAGGTTGTTTATCTATCAAAGGCTATACTACACTTAGAAAAAGCATGCTTGTCCTTTTATAGGAGGCTATTACTGATTTAATCTGTCCGTTTAATCATAGTTTTCCGTAACTAAAGTCATCTCATTTACGGAAGTTTATAAAATAAAAAAATTGGCCATGGCATAGACTTGAAATAAGGAGAATAAATAGGCAAACAATAATTTGTTGCATTAAAAGGAATGTGTGTAGATAGTAGGTATGCGATTATAAACTAGGGTACAACTAGAACAAAATAAACGTTTGTACCAAAAAGGAAGAAAAGTGATTAACCGTTGTTCGAAGAATGGTTTGCATAGAGCATGCATTTTTGTCTAATAAGATTTTGTTTCCTTTTTCTATTATTATTGTCATTTCCACCCTTTTAAACTTTCCGGCATTGACATAATCCGGTTTGGTGTGATTCCGTCGATTTTTGTGTTTTCATTGTTGGGATTTTATTTGTTCTTGTTGGAACGAGTTGCTTCCTCTTTTTTTTATGTTTTTCTTTTCTGCCTTTTATCATTTTGGAGCTTCCTCTCCACTTTTGGATGATTGTAATTAGTCTAGTCCCAATTGATACTAGGATACTATATTGTGTACACAAAATAAGGGAACATTTTCTTGCCACACTTTTTTATGGTTCGTAATGACTGTGGTCCATTCTAATTATTGAACCGACGCCAAAGAAAACTACAGCTACTAGTGTGGACAAAATAAGGAGAACGGCAAGCCATCATAAGTCAATGGAATATGTACAATAGCAAGAAACTATTTTAGGTTCAAGGGTCAACATTTGGGGGTGCCGAATTAGCCTTATTAACGTTAATAGCGATTCACGGTGTAGTGTTGTGTATCGGGTAAAAACTTGACGCGATAAATTCGACATTCGATAGATTGGACGTCGAACGGTCAAAGGGCCCGATACATCGCTCCGAGACCAACAAAGTTTATCGCGATATACTTGGTGGGAGGTCGGTGTCTGTACGGAAATATTGTATGGAAGATTCCCCCAACCCAACGTCGATTCGACATATCATGATATAAATACACCGGCGTATCGAGCCGATATATCGGTGGAATATCGCAGTATTGAGCTTCTCGATTTACCAAAGCAATATTTTGATTGTTGGTTACCCAAAATAAGGTAAATATCGAATATCGGGAAGGGGCCTTTGATACACAGGATGTTGTAAACAGTATACGTTTTTGTGAAAGATTACAGTGGTTACAGACAAATATTGCCAGTAATAGTGTGTGTATAATTACCTTATGAGGGGAGCATTTCTACAAAATGCTATTTTTGTGTTGTTTAGTCACTTTGTAAGCCTGAGCTTGAGATCCATACTTTGTCACCGAGAGAATATTGTACATGAAGGCATAGTATGAATTCAATCATTCATACTTTATTCAAACAAATGTTAGGCATGTTTTTTTAAGAGACAAACATGAAGACATACTATAGATTCGTACTTTATCACCTAATACACACACTATTAAACCCTTCATGTTGAAGACAATCTGGCACCTTCCAAAAAGAGCGGAAGTCCAGAATTGGAAAGAAACTCCAATCAGTTGCACTACACCGTTGTATCGCTGTTAGTGTTAATGTTTTTTTCGCAAACAGATAACATGTTTTCTCGGTACACACTTGTTGGATTGCGGATCTGACGGTTACGATTGAAAGTTACAATTCATACCTCCCGATTGACGAACTCTAACCGAAAACCGAGCATGTGTACGGAGAAAACATGTTTAAGGGCCGAAAAAAAGCTAAAACTGAAAGCGAAACACGGTATAGTAGTAACACCTGCTTCGGCTTTGTCGTCATTTGCAGCATCATGAACTATTTCACAGAAGACAAAAGCAGCAACTTCATGACTCCATGGCCGCCACAACAGCAAGTGTACGGTTACATCATCATGGAGAGTTTTCACCTCTAATATTTCACGTCATACGATGGGAACATTCAACAGAAATTTTTCAGCATCACAACTTCTTCAACAATTAGATTCACTCTCACACTCCCAAAGACTGCAAGGGTAATTTCCATTTCAGGAACGATTGCAAAAGAATCAGTTATGGTTAGAACAATAAAATACAAAGTTATGGTTCTGATAAATCTAAGGCAAAATGTGAGAGCAAACCGGCTTGCTCCATTATACAGCTACCCCAAAAAGAGTGCGGATATAACCTTAACTAATGTGAGAGCAAAACAGCTTACTCTTTTCCAGTGACATGCCAAAAGGGAGATATGTATAAACTAAGGCTATAAGGCCGGTCTGAGATGCATTCAAAAAAAGCCATGTAACTAAGCTTATAGTGATGCCTTCGGACGATTCTTGCTTTAGATTTGCCGCAAAGAATGAAAGAATAAACATGGACTGTTTTCAAATAGAAAATGACGCTACTTGTCAACTACTCTAAATCTGAAATCCACGCCATGTACCTATTAAAAAAGCAAAATCCTAAATGAAAAACGTACAAACAAATAAGCGATTTATATTTAACAATCTTCTAAAGAATACAACAAGCAGTACACTCAAAACTATTAACATTCTCCCTCATATTTGACATTCTTAAGGAAATACAAAAAACCATTCACCCACAAGTGTTAATATTCTCTCTCAGGCGTTCTTTGCCTTCTACTTCGCAGAAGTTGAATCAGAGCCTTTGCTCCAATCCGCGCTCTTGAGGCTCCCATTGAAATACTGACAAGTGGCAACATTACTCCTTCCGATAACATCGCATCCAACGCTTCCGGAATATTCGCAGCCAGAGAAAGAAGGCAACAAGCTGCATCTTCCACAGATCTCTTCGAAGCTCCCTCCAAAACATCGACCAGAATAGGAATTCCTCCCTCGTTATAAATATCCATTCTCCCTTCAGCAACTTGAGCAAGCTTTGCCAAAACTGCAACGGCTTTTTCTTCCAACATAATATCCAACGCGTCATTTAAAAGTACCTTCACAGCTCCCTCTTGAGCTATTTCTCGAGCACAGCTCGGATTGAGAGCGAGATTGAAAAGAGCCAATGCAGCGTCTTTCTTTCCTCTCACTGACGCCGTTTTTAATACTGTGACGAGGCGTCGCACCCCACCTGCCATCCTGATTAAAGTACTCGCTTCCTTATTTGTCGAGAGACAGAAAAGGGCCGCCGCAGCGTTTTCACATATCTTTGAATTCTTACTGTCTAAAATGTCGACCAATGCATCAATCCCTCCAACTTCAACAACCTCCTTCCGGCATTTTTCACCACTAAGGGACAAATTCAAAATGATTGTAACCGCATGTTCGACCATTTCTCCGGTCCCCAATTGCAAAATCGATACAAGAGGTTCCACTGCACCAGCCGCAATTACTTTCAGCTTGTTTTTTGGCCTGTTTTTTACCAAAACACGAAGCGTCTGAAGAGCAAGTTTTTTGCCTTCGACATCACCTCCTTTAAGAGACTGAATTAGACTCGGAATATTTTCCGAGTCCTCTACTCCAAATGAAAGCATAGTGCTATTATCACTCTCATTGTGAAGCCCCCAAGTACCACAAGTTGCAGGTAAAGAAGTTGTTCGCAATGGGACAGACACTTCCTTACTTATCTTACCTATGTCTGATTTTAAACAGGGAACACCACTCTCTCTATCTTTTACTAACCCTCCTTCCAAAAGCTGTGCTAAAACCTGCGATCCCTCGCTCTCATAAACCGCAATAAATCCTTCTTTCGTACGACACAGATTTCCCAAAATGTCAATAATCATCTTTGAAAGCCCAGGATCGAGAGCGAGTTCCAAAAGTACTTCCACCCCATTTGATCGCACAATATCACATACAAACATGGGTTCTTTTGAGAGATGAAAAAGGGCCAAAGCCGCATCTTTCTTCGCTCTCAAAGAGGCCTCTTCTAAAATCTTCACAAAAGACAAAATCGCTCCGGCCATCCACATTTGCTTTTTTGCCTCCTCAATGTGACACATTGTTGCAAGTACAGCTGTCGCCGTCTCACCTATTCTCAAACTCTCGATGTTGCCCATTTGGATAACACTCACTAAAGCAGTTATCCCTCCAGAAGTTACAAATTGGTTCTGACCATCTTCCATGGAAAGTAGCTTAAGTAACACGTTTAATACATCGTCCAAAATCGCAGCATCATGTAACCTTAGCATCGCCACCAATGGCTTAATTCCTCCTGCATCGACTATTCTCGGAATATTCCCCGGTCGTTCTTTTGTAATAACTCTTAGTCTTTTAACAGCCCTTTTTCTCCCTTCCAGATTTCCTCCCCACAATTGTCCCACCCACCATTCAACTTTTTCGTCGTTTCCATGTTTTAAATCGCCCAAATCGCCCGAAATTGTTCTAGACAATCCCATCCCTCCAAAATTGGGTTGACTTGACCAATGGATATCGTCTCCTGCCCAAACAGATGGGGAGGAAGAAGAAGAAGAAGTAAACGAAGAAAGAGAAGAAAAAGAAGGAGAGGGAAAAGAAATCGATGGAGACGAAGGAGGAGGAGAAGACGAGGGATAATTTGTGTTCGAAGTTTCTCCTCTTAATTCTTCCGCCCAGAATTGACTATTTTGGATAGTAGAATTTCCTCGATTGATATCAAAATTGTGACTAGTGGTTCTCTGACACCTTTGCAAACCTCCTCCTGGACCCGGATTCCAAACTTCTGTCCTACTATTCTCCTCCCAGAGACGACCACTTTTGTCTTTATCTTCACATCCCTTTTTTATTGAAGTCAACTCCCTTTTCAAGTCCTGCTCACTCACAGTCCAGCTTCTCATTAATCCTGGTTTTTCAGGGAGGAAGCTTCCTGAAGCCTTGTCGCCTGGATTTTCTCCTACGGAAAATTCTTCTATTCGAGTCAATAAACGAGTATTATTACTGTTTTTGTTGCTTTTAGCTGGAGCCGATGGCCATATTGGACAAACTGGACTGGAAAATGGTGTCTTTTTAGAAACAGTTTTTTCCTCCTCCAAAAAAATAGAATCGGTATGCGTTGAATAGGAACTCACATCGGAACTGGTACGTCCCAAACCTGAACTTTTGTTTCCTGGTATTCTGTTTCCAAACAAAAACCGGTGTCCGTTTTCGCTTTCGATATTTAAACCTCTTTCGTTCATTTTTTTTTTGTGCGCGTTTCGTAAAGCCATTTGGGACCATTTTAACTTTTCCTGTTGAGAAATTCCAAAATAAGGACCTTCGACGGTCGAATTTGGGCTTATTTCTGGACTTGGGGTGCTCTCTCCTGTTCCCACGTGGTCAGATTGGATTGGAGGAAAACTGAGAGGAGGAGGAGGAGGAGAAATTGGGCCCTTGGGATTTTTTTTCAGATTATAGTTTTTTCTATCGTGGGAATATGTCGGATAAAGCGGAATTGAGATATTTTCTTTTGGGGAAATTGGGTTTTTTTTAACAAAAACAGTGCCATCTTTTAAATTTTCCGTAATTTAATTAATAGAGGATTAAGTTCGAGGAAGGTTCGGGGTCGAAAATTCAAAAAGGAAAAAAAAAAAGAAGGATCCAGTTAAAGGCTTTTGGCGTCGGCGAGTCAGGCGACAGTCAAGGATCTCAGACATCAGGCGTCGTCCGGGATCCGATCACTTGCGCCAGGCCTTGCCGCGCAAATCAGATCGATCAACGGATCAATGAACAATCGGGATCGTTCCATCGACCCTCGTCGGAACTTCTCCCTCCGTTCAGAACACTCAAATCGTGGAATCAAATTCAAAAGCCCGGCTCAAAAAGATCGAAGATCTGACCCGACAATATCTGGACATGATAGGTGGGTCCCCGGAGCAGACACATGGCAGACCATTCATCGCACAGACGCATTTTATATTTATTCGTACGATTGTTTACATGCCAGATGTAGTCGGCGAAACGATCGCCGGCCGGTAAAACAATTTGATTTCGTGACGGTCGCGTCCGATCTCGCCTCTCTTGACGCGCTTTTTATCTGACGGCTGTACCTTTACCGGCAAAGGAGACGAAAGCGTGGTGTAGATGTACGGCCACGATGTTTGCATGGGTATGGGATCTGTACCGTCAGGGGATTCTAACAATCTGACACGTGGCCAGTGGGTCACTAACGTCGACATCATACGAGTCATACGGGATTGGCCGTTGGACTTTTATATGATTAGCTGTCCTTTTATCCGACGTTTCGAACGGTCAAAATTCCAAAAAATATTTGATGTGACGCAAATATTTATTCAAGTGCGAAAGGACAATTTGTCGCTTGATATGAAAGGGGCGACGTGTTGCACGATGATTGCAAGTTTGCAGCTTACGAGTTACAACTAAAAAAGAACTGTGTTTTCTCTGTTTGTCGTTTTCGTGAAAATTACCAGTTATCCCGACACCTGCAATACCTAATCGACAACATATTATCCGTTTTTACTTTTTAGGATCTCTTCAAATAGAAATTCTATTGTATTTTTTGGCGTTTAGAATACGGACATATATTGTTCGAACAAACAAGTCAGTTGTATATACTATATAGTATATCGGCGTACGGTACACCGTGTATCGCTATTAGGGTTAATAGCTTTTTCGCTACTTAAGACATCTTTTCTTCGTACACACATGTCCGAATTTTTATCTGACGGCTGCGATTGAAATCTAAGATTCTCAGCTTCCTATTGGCGATCTTAAATTAAAAATCGGACAGAGAAAATATGTTTTTAGTGGCGAAAAAGTTATTAACCCTAATAGCGATACACGGTGTATTATCCAAAAACCTAGAACAGACGCATGCCAGCTCGTACGATTTTGCGGCAACCGATATAACCGAACCGCCATACTGAGTGAAAACTGGCACCCCGGTTTATAACCCGTACCGAAAGCCGCCAGTACAATTACCGTACGCAACAATAAAGTACAAGTACTGTACTGTACTGAAGTTGTTTTTGCATGTTTTGTCCACGTTTGCTCTCTGATACTACGGGTCCAGAATTTGTCATAACGTTTGGTCGTTTCGTAACTGTTAACCTGGCGCTCGGCTCTACACCGTGAATCGCTATTAGCGTGTTGGACGCTAATTGAGGTACCCTGTTTTTTTAGGCAAATTCTCAAATAGAATTAAACATTCTAAATGTTTCTACACGTTATTTGAGGTAGCCCATTAAATAGGATTCACGACTCCAGTAAAGTGCCATTATAAATAGTGTGGTGTACGGTATGTTAGAGTCGTACTTTTTTGTACTTTTTCAAGTAGAAAAGTACAGAAAAGATATTCACGCTGTCCCGTAGTCGTGCTAACATGTAATTGCATAAATATTTTCCGGCATTCACGGATGTCAAAAAAACGCGACGGCGTACGATTTGAACAATTTCGTACATGCACATATTTTAGTGTGGAGATATTCTGCACCGAAATTTTTTACAAAGCAGTTTACAAATTAGAATGTACGAAAAATTAGAATAAAAATTATTTCGAAAAAAAACGACATTCCCAGTTAGCGTAAATAACGCTAATTGTTTCATTACGCTATCTATTTCATTACGCTAATAGCGATTCACGGTGTAGCTTCGGGTCAAACAAAGATATGATCACAGCAATGATTGGTCGTTGGTTCTGAGTCAGTAAGAATCTCAAGCCGACAAAACAGCGCGGCATCATTTCAGTAGCAAATTAGCAATAGTGTCCGTCAAGATGGGATAGGAATCTGACGGCCAGGAATCAGGAATTTACTATACGTGGCCAGCCAAGTGTTACGTAGGACTCTGTTCAACCGTCTATGGACATGTCCGTAGAGAAGGTACGGAAGGGCGTGTTATGTTAGGTTTTTAACTTTTTGCGGTTTTACTGTACGAATCTACGGTTGAACAGTGTTATTAGTTTGATTATTCGACCCAAAAACGCCGCAGCTCACGTCATGTCGGCGGCAGTACCTATCCGTCTAATTCTCACGAATCGGACGGCTGAAAATTGTGATATAAATCAAACGTGGCCTATCGTTTGCCACGTAAGACTTTGGTTAACCGCCTATTGGCATCACAGTACAAAGGTTACAAAAAACTGGAAAAGTACGCGTGATGCTAGGTTTTCATTTCTGCGGTTTTTACGGAACGGCTTTACGGTTTTCTATGCTCTACCTCGACGCGTCAAATATAACTCTTCGAGTATGCGCGATGTCAGGTTTTCAACTATCTACGGTTTTACAGAAGGCATCGACGGTTTTAAATGCTCTACCTCGATGCGCATTATTTCTGGTATGAAGACGAAAAAGCGGTCCGGCAATCCCGGTTTTGACGGCCGTTCTGCTTTTCCTTGTGCAGTTGTCCCGTACTTCCCGAGGAGCAAAGTGTACAAACAGTTCTATAACGGTACTCTGTCATATATCAATGTAATGTACAACTGTACAGTCCCACCTTATAGCAATGTAATCATTTAATTTTTATTTCGTATGTACTCGATTTAGTACTATATCGAAATACCATAGTACAAAAGTAGGTGAAAGTAGGCCCATACAATATGCCTATTGTATGCAAAACATACAATATGACCTTAAGACCCATATTGTATTCGGACCTATTCGGACCAATTAAAACATTCGGACCAAAAATTGAACCAATTAAAACATTCGGACCAAATAATTTTATTTACACCGTCAGATTCGGACGGTCGCTGATCAAAGTAGCGATCTAAGAAGATCACATGAAAACCCATAACACAACTTACGATAAAGGCGCTGACCAAAGGCCTACCATAAAAACGCCTACTTTTGAACTATGCGAAATACCACTTTGACGCAACCGGATTTACCGGTTTACATTTTTGTACGGCCAAGGATTACTTCGCCTTTGAGACCGTTAAGTTACACAACAGTTCGAGAACATAGAGCACTGTTCTACACACGGAACACTATGCATCAAAAATTCAAAATGAGCGTTTAAGAACAAATACACAGCCGCTTGCCAAGACAAACACGTTTTTTCGTACGATATCACCCGTCCGACATTACTCGTACAACACTTTCCCGTACGAAAGTCAACACGTTGCTGTCCCCACTTCCTCTCGTTGTATCCCTCTCATGCCTCCATTTCCCCGATTCCAGCCGCACTCTCCACTTCTCCCACATCCTCTTCCCCCTTCCGTTATCTCATTTCTGTAGGATCTTCAGCAAAAGAGTTTCACTTAAAATAATTCACAAAACATAAATCATTACACAGCGGAAGCTCATAAAAGACAAGAGGAATATTCAGCCAAAAATAATTATAAGTGTTCTTGGCCGAAGCCTCTTTACATCATCTCTCTTCTCTCTTCTCTCTCTTCTATATCCTCTTTAAATAATCTCTTACTCCAATATCAAATCCTCTATGATTCAATCATGTAAGATATAATTGATAGATTCGATTAATTCGATACTCTGCACATGTACACTGGTGCCTATATATACTCGCTACTCTGCACTAAGAGACAACAAGATAAGACAAGCAGAACTTAGCGTAGCGACGAAGTCTGTCCCTAGCTGACTGTACACTCTTCAATTGAAAGTTCCACGAAGGAAGGCGCACACGCTTCTTCCTTCGAAACGACAAACTCCAAACGTTGACTTAAACACGTGTCGCTTCACGAACACACCTGCACGCAAATTGAAACACCTGTACATGAAGACAAAAGTCACGCGAAACGAAATAGTATGTTTCGTTCGCGGACGCTTCAAAAAATAGTACTACGAAACTTACATCGTACGTTTCATATGATGACGTGGTACTTCACGTCAACAATTAAATGTTCGTATGACGCTTCGCGGAAATACCGTGAAACGACAATATCCCAACAATCCCCCTCTTATTGTCGTAATCGCCAAACTCTTCAAAATAATCCAAGTTTCAGTCGCCCCCTCTCAAACATATCATGTGTGGCAGCCTTTGTCAACAAATCAGCCGCCTCCTCTTTTGTTGGTACGTACGAAAATACAATCTCGTTTGCCGTAACCAAATCTCTTACAAAATGCCATTGGATAGTGATGTATTTCGTCCTCTTGTGAAACACAGGATTTTTCGCCAATTCCATAGAACTCATGCTGTCAGAATAAATCGTCATACAACCAATAGGAATGCTTAACTCACGTAACATCTCCTTAATCCAAATCGAAGCCTTAGCTGCATGACATGCAGCCATATACTCAAATTTTGTGGAACTTAACGCAACCGTAGGTTGTAGCATAGAACTCCACGAAATCGCAGCTCCTCCAAAAATAAATTCATATCCTGACGTGGACTTACTTGAATCAAAATCGCCACCCCAATCCGCGTCACAATACCCAACATACTCAAAAAAAATTTTGTCAGAAGTAAACAAAAGTCCCAGATCAATCGTACCAACCAAGTATCGAAAGATACGTCGTACGGCCCCCCAGTGTGCCTTCTTTGGCTCGTGACAATAACGGCTGACGATGGAAACCGCGGCCGAAATATCTGGATGAGTACCAACGCTAAGGTACATAAGTGAACCAACCGCCTCTCGATATGGTACGTCGATAGAATCCTCATTTTCAAACTTACGAATGTGTAGGTTTGCATCCATCGGTGTAGAAGGCGGTTTCGCGTCAGTCATACCAAATCTCTCCAAAATCTCCTTGCAATATTGAGCTTGACTCAATTTAATGTTCCCCTCCTTGTCACGTATCACTTCAATCCCCAAAATATATCGCACCTCTCCAAGATCTATTACTTTAAAATGTAAACCAAGGTAACGTTTCAACTCACTAATGTGTTCCAACTTGTCGCATGCCATCAAGAAATCATCCACATAAACAAAAAATATGATTTGATCAACTCCTTCACCTTTCACATAAACTCCAGAATCGGACGTAGTCCGTACAAATTCAAATTTCAATAGTACTTGATGAAGTCCCAAATACCAAGTGCGTGGTGCTTGTTTCAAACTATATAATGATTTTCGCAAACGCCATACATTTCCTTCCTGCAAAGGAGAGACACCTTCTGGTACCTTCATATATACCTCTTCCTCCACCTCACCATTTAAAAACGCGGTTTCAACGTCCATTTGATAGACGTACTTTTTCCCTATCGCTGCAATTGCAATAATAATCCGTAGTGAGTCGAACTTCACCACGGGAGCATAAGTCTCCTTAAAATCGATTCCCTCACGTTGTTGGAACCCCTTACACACAAGCCTCGCCTTGTACTTAATTATTTCACTCGACGCTCCTGTTTTTGTTTTAAAGACCCACTTTACATCAATCGCCCTTTTCCCCTCCAGTAATTTTACTTCCTCAAAAGTTCGATTATCAACCACCGACTTAAATTCTTTCTCCCACGCCGGTTTCCACTTACTCTCCCAATCGGTCGACCTCTTTGCCTCAAAATAAGATTGAGGGTCGCCGGTCATATTCTCCGTAAGTGATTGCTACAAAAGAAACTCCGTCTCCTTAGCATCGGAAAGAAAATAATGCGAGTTTGATGCATTTTCCCCTTTACGATCGTAAGTGAGTTTCTCCGGTTTCTTCCCCTTTGTACTCCGAGAGCTCCTCCAAATAACTTGCTCCTCCTCCTTTTCCTCTGTCTCTTCCTCGGATTCAATTTCAATTTCCTTCTCACTCGATTTAGAACTCAATTTAGAGCTTTAAGATTTTTGAATGTTCGAAAGCACTCGGGAATCTAACAATCCATTACTCTTTCTTTCAAATTCAACTTCAACCGATTTCCCCAATTTATTTTTTTGACTTTTTACATTTGGTTCCTCATTGGATTCCAAATCCTCAATGAACGGAAAATTCTCAATTTCACTCTCTTCATAAAAATCCAAATTCTCTTTAAATTTCCCAACGAAATTCATGGCGGATTTGAGATCCTTATGAAAATCCACATTCCGAGATTCCTCCACGGTGTGACAAGCCGGATCATACACTCGATACAAATTCCCCTTCGCACTATAACCAACAAAAATTCCCAGCCAACACCTTGTGAAACTCTGATACCTCCATAAGTCCTCAGAGTGGATAGCTTATAAAAAGCCTCTAGGATAACCCTGACCCCTTTGTGTTTCAGCAAAAATAACTGCCACCCTGGCAAACTAAAACTCTGACCAACTTCACCCATGTGAAGACAAGACTCCCCTGAGTCGATAGCAAAAAGAATCTCTGAATTTGCTCCCCTGAGCATTAAGTTATGGAGGGTCAAATTTGACCTTTTGTACAGAAGCTCTTTGGGAGAGAGGGTCCTATCTTCTAATTTTTCTAAGTCTTATCTCTCTCACAGACTCTTTTTTCTGATGTACGGAGCCTATCAGATTTCAGTTTCGTACACAAAAGTACAGCTGCCGGTGTAGTTTATGTACGGCCATTGTACGACATGGCCTAAATGTCGACACGTGGTATGTCCGGATTCGCTCCCTTAATCCTCGGAGATGCCGCGATCCAATGTCATTCCGCCACGTGTCATCCGATGTGGCGATGACCACAAACCACCGAAATCCTCTTCCGCGATCTCGACGTTAATTCCGGCCGTCCGATTAAATTCACATTTAATCGTAGCCGTAATAAATACATGCGCGGTATTCCTTTCACTAAAGAAATAAATGCGTGGTATTGGTTTCTTATCCGTACCGGAATCCGTACTTTTACATTTACTGGATATATGTCTCCCGTAATCAGTTATAGTTAAATGAACTTTTCTACGTATAAATGTTTAAATAATTATCAAACCCTATAATACGTAACACTACTTCTAGACTTAACGGCTAAGGCTACCGGCTACCGGCTGTCTACCGGCCGGTAGGTACCAGGATCAAATCCTGTGGCCGGCAAATATCTTTTAGTAAATTAAACCCCTAACTAAAATATATTTTCCCGTAAACCTTTGGATAGCCTAGGTAGCCATGGCTCTAGCTCCCTCTCCAATTTCTCAGTGATTGCGACAAGTTTGAGAATTGGAGAGAGAAGTTAGAGGTAGACTGCCTCGGCTTCTTTCATATTTCTATTCAGACCTAGAAAATAATTTAAAAGACCATTAATTTCTACACTCCCCTTATTTTCTAGTCAATCTTTAATTTCAGACCACACTTTTTCTTGCAGAAAATTAGCTTAGGGGAAGGCACATGTTTGGTCATCATATTTGCTACCATCTCACTATCTGGTCGGTACTCTAAGCTGATTATTTTGTTTTCTACTTTCTCTCTAACAAAGCTGAGTCTAATATCCATGTGTTTAGCTTAATAATGATGTTTAGGATTGGCAGAAATAGCGATTGCTGCTTGATTATCACAAAAAAAAATCTGCACACCACTCTTAAAGTGACCAAGCTCACCAAGCAAAGACTTGACCCACATCAATTCTTTTACAGCAGAGCAAGAGGCCATATACTCAGCCTCCATGGTGGACTGAGCAATAACTTTTTGTTGTTTGCTACTCCAACAGCAAGCCCCATCACCGACATATAACACATATCCAGAAGTGTATCTCCTCATCGGAGCATCACCATAACTGGCATCACTCCAAGTAGTGATGTCAGTATTCTCCCCACCCAAATGCAACCATATATCCCTAGTTCCTATCAAATATCTAAGGACTCTCTTAGTCGCCTCCCAATCCCTCTTAGAGGGAGCATTTTTACCTCTACTTAGCACTCCGACAGCTGCAGCTAAATCCGGTTGGGTACAATTCATAAAATAGATTAGACTTCCCACTACTTGTCTGTAAGGAATAGTCTGCGTGAACTTCTGTTCTTCAAGAGATAATTCCTCGTCTAAGACTATGACTCCTTCTTCCTCATTCCCCTCACTTCCCTTCTTCAACTCCATTGGAGTTGTACAACTATTAGCTTTATCCATTTAAAATTTTTCAAGCATGTTCCCTATTGCTTCCTTTTGAGTCAATCTTATAATTTTTCTTTTTCGGTCTCTCTCTACTTGAATTCCGAAAATATATTTTGCTTCCCCCATATCCTTCATTTTAAATCTCCCTTAAGATCGCTTTTCAATTTATTAATTTTTTCCATTGATTTACTTAAGACAAGCAAATCATCAACATAAATTGAAATAAATATTAAACCTTCCTCATCTTCGAAAACATAGATTGAGTGATCTGAGCTGATCCGGATATATCCCAGACCGGTAAGAAACTCATCAAGCTTCTTATTCCACTGTCGAGGCGCCTGTTTCTAACCATAAAGAGATTTAATCAGCCGACATACCTTACTCTCCTCTCTTTCCTCCACAAACCCTTCGGGTTGTCGCATGAAGATCTCTTCTTCCAATTCTCCATGCAAAAAGGTTGTCTTGATGTCCATCTGGTGCACTTCCATGTCTTCCGCTGCTGCTAGGCTGAGAAGTATGCGGACGGAGGAAAATCTGACCACCGGGGCAAAGGTTTCCTCGTAGTCAATTCCCTCTTTTTGTGTAAATCCATATGCCACTAATCGGGCCTTGTAGCGCTCGATTGTGTTATCTAGGTTCAGTTTTAATTTGAAAACCCACTTACAACCGATTGGTTTTTCGGTGAGGTGGACAATCCACCAACTCCCAAGTATCGGCTGCCATAATTGAGGCCATCTCCTCATTGATGGCTGTCTTCCACCGGTTTCTTTCTGGACAACTCATCGCCTCTCCATAAGTTTGAGGTTCTTCTTGATGAGATAGTTTAGTTACCTTGTTATTAACCTGTTTTTCTTGTAGTCTTTTGCTACTTCTCCTTCCCCCCTCAAAATCTGAGGCCGGAATAGATGGTTCTCGTGGATTCTTTCGAACAAACTCGGCTTCTCCCCTATCCCTTGATTCCGAATCAATTTCCACCACGTCTTCCGCTTCGGGTAAAGTTGTCATTGGAGTTTCCACAGCCGAGTCCTTTTCGGTCTGATTTGTACCTGCAAGAATGTCATCTTCTCTAAAACCTGGATAGTTAGGGAGCTCAAAGTCATCGGAATTTTCTGACTCAAATCTAATTTTTACTGACTTTGTATATTTGAAGGGATCCACAGACTTTCCTTCATCTATAACTACTAGATGCTTTACTAAGATTATATCTTCCCTTTTTAGATCATAAACTCTATATCCTTTAACATCCTCATCATATCCTAATAAGTATCCTGGTTTTCCTTTAGGATCTAGCTTCCAATTAGACCGATCTGTATCTAGACTGAATACTTGACTGCCGAAAACCTTTAAGTGAGATAAGTCTGGTTTCCGGCCTGTCCATCTCTCATAAGGTGTTTGATCTTTTATAGCTGAAGTAAGAACTCTATTTTTGAGGTAATTAGCACAGTTCATTGCTTCTGCCCAAAACCTTTTTCCTATCTTCTTATCTGACAACATACTTCTAGCACTATCACTTAGTGTTCTATTTAACCTTTCAGCTACCCCATTCTGTTCCGGGTTTTCTAGAACTGTCTTTTGGTGTTGGACCCCATCTTCCCTCAGAAAATCCTCAAACTGGTTAGAAGTATACTCTCCACCATTGTCACTCCTTATTCTCTTGATTGGAGTTTCATGAAGTTTTTCGCTCCATGGTTTATATTGTCTAAAACAATCCTGGGCTTCGGACTTGTTTTTCAAAAAATACACTCGGGAATACCAAGATCAATCATCTGTGATAGTCATAATAAATCTCTTCCCCCTGGGTGAGGGCACTTTAGCTGGTCCCCAAATATCTGTGTGTACTAGATCTAGAATTTTTTCCCCTTTATAGGTCGTTGTTTTAGGAAAGGGTAATCTGTGTGTTTTACCTTGAGCACATCCACTACAATCACTTATATTATCATTCTCACTAAACTTAATCCCTTCCACCACTCTATCTTTTTCATCTCTCTTAACTTGTCTAGATTCACATGCCCAAGCCTCTTATACCACATCATAATATCATGAACACCAACATAATAAAGTTTCTTCTTTTCATTACTTAAAACCAGCCTAAACATCCCATGGCTACCTTTCTCAGCAATGAAATAGACATCCTCCTCAAAACTAGCAGTAAAGACTCCATCACTAGTGCTAGTAAAAAAACCCTTATCATCTAATACAGATGTAGAGATGAGGTTTTTGTTCAGCTCCGGAATAAACAATACATCGGAGAATGTTACTATGGATGTCTTTCCTTCTACTAACACTTTCAAATCTACCGATCCTACAAGAGTAGTGGTGACTATCCTCCCATCCCCGTACTCTGTCTCTACGGTGGGAATATTTCTTATCTTAGTGAACAGGTGCATATCCTTACACATGTGCATGGAGGCACCTGAATCTACAATCCAGCCTGCTTCACCTTTCAATCCACCGTAAGCACATTTCTGCCTTCGTGGTATTTCGACCTCGTTTTTCGCCTCCAACTCCTCATCTAAAAGGAGCTCATCGTCCTCGTCCTCGGATTCCGCCTCATGTACCTGTGTCACAAGGGCCTTTTTCTTTCCTCTTGGTGTACCACCGGTCTGCCACTCTTTTAACCGAAGCTCGGTTAGCTTAGTGCACTCTGCCATATAGTGCCCAGGTTTCTTACAAAAATGACATAAACCTTTGAGAGCCCTTGGTCCGAACTCGTCGGTCCGATTTTTCTCCTCCCTCCCCCCATAGTTTCCGACCGGTTTCTGGGAATCCTTGTTCCTCCAATCGTTCGCAGTTGCCAAGGCTTGGCCACTCTTTCCTCCCCTTATAATCTCAATCGTATTCTCCCGAACGAGAATCATCCCTACCACTGAGTTCCATATCCACCTTGATTCCGGCAAGTCCTGCACACGGTTGACTGTGTTCTTGAACTCATCGGGTAACTTCATCAGTAAACAGTTAACCTTTTCTTTTTTACTAAAATCTTTTCCCGCACTCTCTAGCTCCATGAAGAGTGTAGCAAGCTCATTGCAAAAATCCAACATCTTCCCCTCTTTGTATACATACTCCTTAACTTTCTGATCAGCCAACTGTTGTTGCTGAATCGTACCACTTCGGTACATCTCTATGAGAGCCATACAAAGATCGGATGCCCTATCTACCTGCAAATGAGGACATGCAAGTCCTTGAGTGAGATGGCGTAGGATGAAGTGCTTTGCTGCCATATTGTTAAAGTCCCAGATTTCAGTATCATTCTCCTCGTACCTCGAAATAGGTGACATGAATGCCGAACAAGTTGTTATTGGTGTGGTCGCCCCCTTCTCCTTTCCTTTGTCCACCACCTCTCATTCTTTTGTTTCCTCCGTTGAAGGTGGATCCTCTTTTCTAGTGAATCTGCTTCCTCCAAACCCTGGAGGAATTCCAAGACTTGATGGACGCCCCAACCGTTCATTCACTATCCCCCAAAACCTTTTTTCGCATAGAGCTCCTATCATCATACTTTCCCAGTATATGAAGCCAGTTCCATTAAAGATTGGTACCCTAGAGGGTGGGCCCATTACCTGAAACTCTGAGACCTCCGTAAGTCCTCAGAGTGGACAGCTTCTAATAAGCCTCTAGGATAACCCTGACCCCTTTGTGTTTCAGCAAAAATAACTGCCACCCTAGCAGACACAAAACTCTGACCAACTTCACCCTAGTGAAGACAAGACTCCCCTGAGTCGATAGCAAAAAGAATCTCTGAATTTGCTTCCCTGAGCAGTAAGTTATGGAGGGTCAAAGTTGACCTTTTGTATAGAAGCTCTCTGGGAGAGAGGGTCCTATCTTCTAATTTTTCTAAGTCTTATCTCTCTCACAAACTCTATTTTCTGATGTACGGAGCCAATGAGATTTCAGTTTCGTACACAAAAGTACAGCTGCCGGTGTACTTTATGTACGGCCATTGTACGACATGGCCTAAATGTCGACACGTGGTATGTCCGGATTCGCTCCTTTAATCCTCGGAGATACCGCGATCCAATGTCATTCCGCCACGTGTCATCCGATGTGGCGATGACCACAAACCGCCAAAATCCTCTTCCGCGATCTCGGTGTTAATTCCGGCCGTCCGATTAAATTCACATTTAATCGTAGCCGTAATAAATACATGCGCGGTATTTGTTTCACTAAAGAAATAAATGCGCGGTATTGGTTTCTTATCCGTACCGGAATCCGTACTTTTACATTTACTGGATATGTGTCTCCCGTAATCAGTTATAGTTAAATGAACTTTTCTACGTATAAATGTTTAAATAATTATCAAACCCTATAATACGTAACACTACTTCTAGACTTAACGGCTAAGGCTACCGGCCATCGGCTGTCTGCTGGCCGGTAGGTACCAGATCAAATCCTGTGGCCGGCAAATATCTTTTAGTAAATTAAACCCCTAACTAAAATATATTTTCCCGTAAACCTTTGGATAGCCTAGGTAGCCATGGCTCTAGCTCCCTCTCCAATTTCTCAGTGATTGCGACAAGTTTGAGAATTGGAGAGAGAAGTTAGAGGTAGACTGCCTCGGCTTCTTTCTTATTTCTATTCAGACCTAGAAAATACTTTAAAAGACCATTAATTTCTACACCTTGGAGCAAATTTCCCTTTCCTCTTGATTGATTCCACATAAACCATAGCATGATATCCCCAAATTCTCAAATGATGAACCATGGGCTTTCTCCCACTCCATAACTCCTCCGGTGTTTTACTTCTGAAAACCGAAGTGAGTCTTCGGTTACAAATATACTTCGCCGTAAGAATCGCATCTCCCCACAAAAACATCTCTCGTCCGGAGCTATGAACCATCGCATGGACCATTTCTTGTAAGGTACGATTCTTCCTCTCGGCCACTCCATTTGACTCCGCAGAATAAGGCGCCGTGAATTGATGCCTTATCCCCCACTCCTTACAATACCCCTCAAAAACAACAAACTCCCCTCCATTGTCCGAACGAATGGACTTAAGCTTGTTATCAATTTGCCTTTTGGCCATCACATGCCATTCTTTAAATTTTTCAAATGCATCCGATTTCTTTTTCAATAAATACACCCATGACTTCCGAGAGAAGTCATCAACAATCACCAAAGTATACTTGTTACCTCCAATTGTCTCGGGTTTAATATGTCCACAAAGATCGATGTGAACAACCTCCAAAGGACTTTGAGCTCGATGCTTGATGTCTTTATTCGGATGGGATTTCTAAATTCGACGTCCTTTGCTACATCCTCCGCATCCGTTCACCTTCTCACCAGATGCGAGGTCCAAACCCCTCACCGAAGAATGACGAATCATCTTCTTCAAACTTACCTCACATGTGTGACACATTCGGTGATGCCATAAGGTAAAATCACCTTTCAACTCCGAGATTTGGTGTGAAATTCCCACGGTGGGAACTTTAGATTTCGGCCTTCTCCATAAGAGCCCACTATGATTCGCATCCGTTACAACTCCTTCTCCAATTACATTCCACTTCTCATTCCAAATCTCGATAGATTGATCACCTCTCGCAAGTAAGCTTTTACCACTCTTTTGGATTTGTGGAACGCTTAACAAATTGACCGAACCGTCCGGAATATAAAGAGCATTTTGAAGACGATACTCCGTCGATCTCTCTTTCCCATCATTATCCCATGAAAGAAGATCAAGCCGTACCGTGCCAACCGTTCCAACCAAAATGACATGGCCACTTGCAACCGTAATAAACTTTGGAACCGTAAGTTCCCTCATGTCATCAAACAAGGTGGCATCCATGCAAACATGGTGAGATGCCCCCGTATCAATGATCCACTCTTTCTCCAAATTTCCTCCACTACTAACCGAATCAATGGTAAGGTTAAGAACCGGAAAATCATCACCGGTTTCATTACCATAGTCAAAGTAATTTGCATTACCGTAACCACGACCACCACCACGGCGTTCTCCTCGACCGCCACCTCGGGCGCCTCTATCACCTCCTCTACCTCCTCTCCCACTTCCGAAATCTCCACTCTTTGCATAACATTGAGGGATCGTATGCCCCCACTTACTGCAAAAATGACATTGCTTATCCTTATCTGGACAAGATGAAGACAAATGTCCAAGCCGGTTACACCGGTAGCATGTCATATTGGAAAGATCCGAAGGGACCTTCGGTGAACGACCTTGCTCCCTCTTGTTGCCTCGGCCGCCACCACCACCTCTCGGGCCACCTCCTCTACCACGGGCAAAGTTAAGATCCGGGGTTTCGGGAGTAGTAGAGTTTAGAACTCCTCCTCCTCCACTTGAAGAAGCCGATAGAGTTCCCTCCGACATTTTGATAAAATTAACGGTGAATCCGAAAATATTATCCGCCTTCGCTCGTAAAATAGCTTTAAGATGCGAAAGCTTCTCCGGCAAAGCGTTAAGAAACACGCGTAATTTATCCGCATCCAAAATAACTTGGCCATTGTTCAGTAATTGCTCGAGTATAATATTGAAGCGCTTCACGGCATCATCCATCACTTCATTTGACTTGATTTTAAAATTCATAAAGTCGGTATAAACATATTGACCTTTGTTCTCAACGCCTTTCTCATATTGCTCCTCAAGTGCTTGCCAACACTCATGGGCCGTGCCGTGAGCGAGAAAATGATCAAGCACGGAAGAAGTGCAATTCTTCATCAAACCGGTCGTTGCCGCAATATCCTTCAACCTCCATTGAGCACGTGCCTTGTTCTCCGTTGGCATCTTCTCTTCTCCGTTGACAATCCTTCAAAGCCTCTTGAGAATAAGTTGATTTGAAATAAACTTCTTTCTAACCGCATAATTGGTGCCATTAAAGGCCACGGATTTCCCCGACATATTATAATCATCTTCATTATCCAATGCCTCTTCAAAATATGAATCTTCCTCTATCTTTGCTTTACCTTTCCTAATTCTCTCTTTTATCTCACTCTCATTAGCTCCTCCACTAAATGGATCGGCAGCCTGAATTGAAGCAAATTCTCTTTTCTCACTAGATTGGGTTTGAAATCGTGAATCTACATATCTCATTAATGTATCAAACATCTCCTCAAATTTTCTCTCCGTATTGCGAGTCTCCTCAAATTGAGAACCCGAAAAAATGAACTCTCTTGCTCTCTCCGAAGTCGACATGAGGGAAGGGGTAATTATATTCTTCTTCCTCCCCATGCGCTCTCTCTCTTTCTCCGAAGCACTTGCTCCGATACCAATTGTAGGATCTTAAGCAAAAGAGTTTCACTTAAAATAATTCACAAAACATAAACCATTTACACAGCGGAAGCTCATTAAAGACAAGAGGAATATTCAGCCAAAAATAATTATAAGTGTTCTCGGCCGAAGCCTCTTTACATCATCTCTCTTCTCTCTTCTCTCTCTTCTATATCCTCTTTAAATAATCTCTTACTCCAATATCAAATCCTCTATGATTCAATCATGTAAGATATAATTGATAGATTCGATTAATTCGATACTCTGCACATGTACACTGGTGCCTATATATACTCGCTACTCTGCACTAAGAGACAACAAGATAAGACAAGCAGAACTTAGCGTAGCGACGAAGTCTGTCCCTAGCTGACTGTACACTCTTCAATTGAAAGTTCCACGAAGGAAGGCGCACACGCTTCTTCCTTCGAAACGACAAACTCCAAACGTTGACTTAAACACGTGTCGCTTCACGAACACACCTGCACGCAAATTGAAACAACTGTACATGAAGACAAAAGTCACGCGAAACGAAATAGTATGTTTCGTTCGCGGACGCTTCAAAAAATAGTACCACGAAACTTACATCGTACGTTTCGTATGATGACGTGGTACTTCACGTCAACAATTAAATGTTGGTATGACGCTTCCCGGAAATACCGCTAAACGACAATATCCCAACAATTTCATCCTCTCCCTCTCCATCCTCTCCCCCTCTATCCTCTCCCTCTCCATCCCTCTGTTCCTCCTTTCCTCATGCCTCACCCTTTTGCATTCTGCCTTTGCTCTCCCTCCTTCACCCCACGCCCTTTAACCCTCTCTCGACCTTTCCTCTCTCCCTCTGTCTCTCCCTGTGCTATGATCTCTCCATCTCTCTCTTACAGCTTCCGTCTTACTCTCCTTGTGCTATGATCTCTCCATCTCTCTCTTACAGCTTCCGTCTTACATACTACAGACTTCCCCACTCCTTTGCCCTCTCTCCCTCCCCCTCCACCGTCCCCACACTTTCCTCTTTGCCTTCCGCTTCTCTGCTACTTCCCTTATCCCCATCCCTTCACCCCTCCCTCGCACCTCTCCCCTCTCCCTTCTCCCCTCTCCTCTCTCCACTCTCCCCCTCCCCACTCCCCTCACCTCTCTCCCCTCTCCCCTCTCCCTTCTCCCCTCTCCCCTAGCCCGCCCCTCTCTCCCCTCTTGTGAATAATTGTCCTCTTTGGACTCCACGCGTGTCTATCGCTCTACGAGCTACTTCGCCAGTGTGCCGCTCATTGCCATATTATATATCGTATATTATATTATATGTATATATCATATATTATTCGGTATTAGGCAATTGCATAAACATCGGTCGGGTAGCTCAAATGATAGAGTTGGTGTGTGGCTAACACCCGGTCCTAAATTTGATCCCCCATTTTCCAAAGTTTAAACGTTTAAGCGCCCATGCGATACGTTGAATATCGCCGATCGACTACATCTCTCCCCTCTCCCGCCCACACTCTTCCCTCTCCCCTCTTCCCCTCTCTCCCCTCTCCCCCCCTCCCTCTCTCTCTCCCTCTCCCTCTCTTGTATCACTGGTTGTTTACAAGTTGAATATCGCCGATCGACTATATTCTCTCCCCTCTCCCGCCCACACTCTTCCCTCTCCCCCCTCCCTCTCTCTCTCCCTCTCTTGTATCACTGGTTGTTTACAAGTCACTTTTACCGTCAACTCTCTCACTTCCTCCCCCTTTCATCTTTACCCTGCTGTCTCTATTAAGATTCCTAGAATCGGGGGATAGAATGGACGATCCCAATACAGGGATTGATAAGCCGGCCATCGCCGATCGACTACATCTCTCCCCTTTCCCCCCTCCCTCTCCCGCCCACACACATCCCTCTCTCCCCTCTCCCCCCTCCCTTTCCCCTCCCTCTCTCTCTCCCTCTCCCTCTCTTGTATCACTGGTTGTTTACAAGTCACTTTTACCGTCAACTCTCTCACTTCTTCCCTTCCTCCCCATTTCATCTTTACCCTGCTGTCTCCTCATACTTTATGTCCTTTCCCTCGTCCTTTCGACGTTCTTTCCCTCGTACTTTTCACGTACTTTTCCTCGTCCTTTTCATGTCTTCCCTTTGTCCTTTTCACATTTTTTCCCTCGTCTTTTTCACGTTCTTTCCCTCATCCTTTCCATGTCCTTTCCCTCCCTCTTCATCCATTGCCATCCATTCTTCCTTCCATCCTTCCCTTAAGTCCAGTCCTTCCCCCTTCCTTTTCTAGAGTTTCCCTTTCCATGTTATTTTATATAAATAATACATTATTATGTTTAATACACTATTTACGTCCACTTTGGAATTTCTTTCATTCCTTCTTTCTCCTTCCACAGATCTTCCTTCCTTCCCCTCTCCCTCTCCCACTCTATTCCCCTCTCTCGCTCCCTCTCCCTCTCTTGCTCTCTTCCCCCCCCCCCTCCTCATCCCCCTCCCTTTCGCTCTCTCCCTCTCCCTCTCTCCCTCTCTTTCTCCCTTTCCCTCCCTTTTCCTCTCCCTCTCCCTCTCCCTGACCTTCTCCTCTACCCTATTCTCCTTCCTGTCTCCTCTCTATCCTTTTCTGTCGCCCTCTTCACGGGAATTTTCTCCCTCACCCTCTCCTCTTCTCTTCTTACAGTTTCCTATTTTGCTCTCCTACCCCCTTTCTCCCCTTTCTCCCTTTCTCCTTCTCTTCTTTCTTTCTTTCTCTCCCCCTCTCCCTTTCCTCCCGTTATTTTTTTCTGTCTCCCTCTCCTGTTCTCTCCCTCTCGCTCACTCCTCCCCCTCTTTTCATTTTTGGATGTGTTCAACTAAATTCGTGATTTTTTTTTTATTTTTTTTTTTTAAATTAACCAACGGAAAAAAGAAAAAATCGAATAAATAAGATTTTCAAATTAAAAAGTTTTGAAAAAAAATATATATATAGTTTAAAAATAAAGAAAGGAAGGAAGACATGATTTTAAAAAGAAAATGTTGATTGAGTTTTTGAAGTCATTTTCCAATACCGAAATCGAACCTTAACTCAAATTTCCTCTTGAGAATTTGATTTTTTTTTTTTTTTCGCATTCTTAAAAGCTTCGAGAATCACCCTATAAAACACACACACACACTTTTCCTTTTTTATCTTCATTTCCTCTACCTCTTTTTCTACCTCTTTCCTCCTCTTCCTCTCCCTTTTCCTCTCCCTTCCCCTCTCTCTTTCTCACTTTCTCTTGTTACCTCTTCCCCTCCCTCTCTTTCTTTCTCTCCCTCTCCCTGCCTCTCATCCTTCTCCCTCTCCTTATCCTCCTCTCTCTCTCCTTATCCCTCTCCCTCTAATTGAGACATTTTTTAGTCGAAAAATAGTTTTATTATCCCATTCAAGGGAGTGGACTAGAATATGTCACGTCACGTCTTCCTACTCAAAGTTAGTATTATACTTTAAAATTTGTCATACTTTATAATTTATTATACTTTATAATGTATTATACGATATAATTTATTATGCTTTATAATTTATTATACTTAAAAAGCTACTGTTGTTTTACATTTCTATATGTTTCCAATTTACGAAATTAAAGTTTAAAAAAGAGATGGTTTAAACATCGATATAAACGAGGAACACAAAAAAAAAAATCTCAAAAAATGGAAAATTCAAAGAAATGGATCAAGAATTTTATTAATTTCTTTTTGAAGGTACTTTTTTTAACAAAAAAAAGATATAAAACAAGATAAAAAGTAAAAAAACTGTCAATTTCAAACATACAATTGGAGTAGACAAAGACCATTATTAAATCTTAGCTTTAAAAAAAAAAAATCCTTTAGATAGAATCTCTATAAGAAAAGATCTTTCTCAAATTGACTATTTTTTTTCACGTTGACCCAAAAAATTCTTTATAACAAAATTGCACTAAAAAAAAAAAAACATTGCCAAATTAGAAAAAAAAAAAAAAAAAAAATATTTTTAAAATTCTTAAAAAAATTTAAAAGGAAGAAAAAAAAAAATTCTTTTTAAAAAAAGAAAAAACCCAAAAAAAAAAAATTCCTTTCAAAAAAAAAAAACTGTCCTTTCAAAAAAAAAAAACCCTTTCAAAAAAAAAAAAAAAACTTGCCTTGCAAAAATGAAAACAATACAACAAATATAACACCAGAACCTCAACCACTCAAAATTAAAAAAAAACACAGTCAAGGGAAAAAAAATGAAAAGAAAAAGAAGGATACAAAACACCACAAAAAGACAAACACGAAACAAAAAAGACAATCGTCGAAGTTTGTAAAACCATATTGTATAATCCACGTTTATATAGAAATAAATATAATTTATGTCAAAACTATACAATTGTAAAGTCTTAATATATAACTTATGACTTAACTGTACTCTAAAATGTACAAACTTTTCAAACTAACGCAAGCTTTCAAAAAAAACGCAAAAAAAAAGAAAAAAAAAAGAGAAATCGGCTCCGACAACTCTCGGATCCACCCATTTCATCGCAGAAAAGACAAAAAAAACCCCCAAAAAAACTAAGAAAAAACTAAAAACTAAAAAAGCTAACCTATAATCGCAATAAAACGTAATTTTTCTTCTTTCCGCCCCTATTTCCCTCGTACCTCATTTCCTATACCATTTCTTTACCCCTTTGTATCCTTATTTACCAAAACATTCAAAACTTGTACCCTTTTTTTCTCAACACTATATATAAAACCGCCAGAAACTTCTATCCGATGGCGACATTTACACTTCAAAAAAACCTACAGAAAATTCTTACCAATCGCTTACCAAAAAAAAAAAAAAAACTTAACCATCCTACAAAATTTACTACTCTTTTATCTCAACCGCAAAAACCGATAATCTTAGTAAAATAGTCCTCGATAGTATTAAAATCGTATTCCGTATGAATGCAATCGTAATACTAGTGTTAAAATTCAAAAAAAAGGACGATTCTAAGACGATCCACAAAAGAGTGATTCACCAAAGACGAATCGAAAAAAAACCATTTGGAAAAAACCGAAAGTTTCACAAAAAAAAAAACCACAAACGACGATAAACAGAATAAACATCGGAAGAGATGATTCAAAAAAGTCGATTCGGAAAAGTCGATTCGGGAAAAGATGATTCAGGAAAGGACGATTTTAAAAAGACAATTTGGGAAGGAGAAATTACAAAAGATGGTCATCTTTCCCTTCTACTTTTCCGAATTTTAGAGTGGAACCGACCGAATTATCTCCTGACAAAGCACTTAGAGAAACCGAACGAGACATACAAGATCCCGGAGTCGAAGCTTGAGAAACAGACAAAAACGTATCTGATACAGAAGAAAAATGGTCCAGATTTATTTCCATTTTCTGGGATTTCCCTGTACCCAAATTGTGGATTTCTTTCAGTTCCATATTTTTCTCACCAGACTCTCGGTCTTCTCCTGCCCCTCCTCCTCCTCCTTCTCTTCCTCCTCCCTCTCTTCCTCCCCCTTCTCTTCCTCCTCCGTAAAACGTCGAGTGTTGTCCTTCTAAAATACTATCTTCGATTGGACTTTCGTATTTTCCCACCGATTTTTTTTCCGTGAGTTCATCGAGGAAAGCTCCATAACAGTGAGTTCCCAGCCCTTCATAAACCTCCGTATTAGATTGTCCTTCTCCTCCTGCTCCTCCCTCTTCTCCTCCTCCTCTTCCTCCTCCTCCCTCCTTTCCTCCTCCTCCCACTCCTCCTCCTCCTACTCCTCCCTCACAAGTTTGCAAAGGACAAGAAAAATCTCCAATTGAAAAATCCCCAATTCTTAACTGCTCTTCCGTTTCCATTAAAAACGAGTCCAGAAGATCTTCTCCTCCTCCTCCTCCCAAAGAAGAGGGAAATTTAAAAAATGGAAGAGGACTACTAGGAGAGAAATCGGTTAATGGGAAAGAGCCTTCCGATACTTCCAAACTGTCAAGCCTACGTGGCAAAATCTCATTGGTCGGAAAATCAATTTTATGAGATACGGAGGAAGGGTCGGCCAATAGGAACTCAGGATGAGAATTGGGAACATTAAAAATCACAGAATTCGAAGTTTTTGGAGTAGTAGGAGACCCATTTTCCGATAACTCGAAATGGTTTACGAGTTTTTCAACGGGAGAGGGAGAGGGGGAAGGAGAGGGAGAGGGAGACAAAGGATCCGAAATGCTCACCATTGTTCTATCTCTATGCCTGTCTCCGTGAATAAACGGTCCTTTGCATTTTAAGGAATTCGATGAAGTTATGGGAATACTGACAGCTTGGGGTAACATATAACAAGTCATATTTTGTTGGGAAGAAAGACAACTAACGGAGGGTTGAGAAATAGTCGTATATTCAGAATATGTTGTACCCCCATCTTTAGGAGAGGTTCTTCTCGTTTTTACCGCACTCTCTCCTCCCCTTTCTCCGGTTTCTAAAACACCATTATTTCCTTGAACTCCCCCATAATCTTTTTTGAATCTAAGAGATCCGGAGGTCGAACTATCGCCGGAAACGAAAGTAGATTTCGGAGAAACGGAAACTGAAACTGAGTTTCCGTACGGAAAAAGCTCTTTCGGAGCAATTCCTTGATCTCTCGTCCTTTTCAATCTTTGAATCGTACTTCCAACTCTCCCCGAGTTTTGTCCTCTAATTTTTTGAGCGATATTATTGGCCGAAGAACATCCGGCCATTTGTCCTCCTCCTCCTCCTCCTCCTCTACCTCCTCCGCCGGAAAACTGCCCCGTCACAACAGAAACCGAAAAACTTTGACTGCTGTTACATATGTTTTGTACCGTTGGAGCAATCAAATGTCCTAAGCTATCTTCTCTTCCTCCGTCGAAATTTTCCCACGACCGAGAAATTTCCAACATTGGACTTTTCGGGTTCTCAAAATTCCTTGGGTCCGTGAAGGTTTTTGTGTTTGTAATGTTTTTTGGGTCCGTAAAACTTTGGGGGTTTCCGTATTCGATTTGCGATCTCGAATTTTGAGTCGGTGAAACATTTGGTACTGAATTCCGGTACAGAGAGAAAGAATTTTGGTACGAATTTTCCAAATTAGGGGGAGGAGATGAAAATTGTGAAGGATATGGACTATCACTTGTGGAATTTGATGAAGGGGAGGCCAAAAAAGAAGTGTTTTTTGTAGGAGAGGCCAAAAATGAAGTATTTTTTGAAGGATAGGCAATAAATGAAGTATTCTTTAAAGAAGGAGAGGCAGAAAATGAGTTATTTTCTGAATTCCGAGAGGAATTTCGAATAGCCGGGGTATCGGGAATCGTTGAATACAAAGGGAGACCGGCTCGAAGTCGCCTTTTAATCCTCGTATTCCAAAAATTCTTGATTTCGTTGTCTGTACGGCCAGGGAGCTGCAAAAAAAAACAAGTACAAAAAAAAAGAAATAAATTATAACAATCATAACAATAGTAACGACAACATCAACAATAACAACAATAATAAGAATAACAACAACAACAAGTATAACAACAATCGCAACAGTGACAACAATAACAACCAGAATAACAAGAATAACGTTACTAACAACAACAATAACAACATGATCAATAATACTAACAATAGCATCAATAACAATTATGACAACAGCAACAATAGTAACAATAGCAACAACAGAATCAGCAATAACAAAAATAATAACAATAACAACAACAACAATTACAACAAGAACAATAACAAAATTAACAATAACAAAACAACAGCACAACAATAACAACTACAACAACAACAACAACAGTAATAACAATAATAACAATAACAACGATGACAATCACAACAAGAACAAAAAAAACAATAATAATAACAATAACAACAACAATTAACAACGACAATTATAATAACAATAGCATCAATAACCATTACAACAACAATATATTAACAACAAAATTAACAAAAACAATTATAATAACAACATCAGTAACAATAATAACAACAATTAAAAAAGTAATGGTAGTCTGTGCTCTCAATTTTAACTTTAACAAATGACAACAAAACAAACCAACAACCCCAAAAAACCCCAAAAAATAAATATATAGATCAGAACATCAACACCAAAAAAAACCCCAAAAAAATAAAAAAAAACCCCAAAGAATTAAAAAAAAACCCCCAAAAAATCCCCAGAAGATCCCAAAAAACAAAAAAGAAAAAGCCTACTTGAGCTGCCATTCTGGCCCACTTGTTGCCCAGCTGAGCATGCATATGGGCGATTAGGGCCTCCTCATGGGGCGTAAAGGCGCCTCTTCGGAGGTCCGGGCGAAGGTGATTGGCCCACCGAAGTCGACAGCTTTTCCCACAACGCCGAAGTCCGGTATTTCGACGAACCAGGTTCCAGCTTCCCTCACCGTGCTGCCCGAGAAAAAAAAAAAAAAAAACGAGAGTTATAAAACCAAGAAAATAAACGAAATAAGATAGCAAATAGCAAATCATTCAAGCGACATCAACTTTTACAACAAAGTGAAGCAATGTCAAAAGAAAACAAGGATTTTATTTTAATTTTATCATATACTGTATTTAATGTTTGAATTCTACTTTTTGTTTTGAACTCACCAAAATCGCAAGCGAAAATTTCTCCTCAAAAGAAAAACTAAATAAAATTTGCCAGACTTTTTTGACCTTAAGAAGTTTTTGAAAGATTTTATAACTTCAAAAAGGATACAAAGAAGATTTCAATTTTTTGTTAAGCTAAGATGAACCATGAAGAAAAAAAAGAAATGTGTGCTTATAAAAAACAAGAATCTCGTCACAATTTCTTGAACTTAAATATTTTACAGAGTTTACAAAATCACACTCTAAAAAATTTATTCCAAAAACTTATTCCAAGATTTTATTTGCAAGACTGTAATTAATTTATTTTTTGTATTTTGTTTTATTTTATTTTATTTTATAATTATTACTGCAATACAATCTTCCAAAATTTTATGGGAAATTCGGTAGTAACAAATCAATGCTAGGAAGATTCAACCATTCATTGTTTTACTTTTTCCGGTTTTTTATTTTGTTTTGAAGATAAAAATGGACCAATATGTGCCATTTTTTTTTTTGACAGTTAAAACAATTTTCGTACTGTTCGTACAGAATAATTTCGTGCATTTCACCACGTATTTTAACTTTAAATCTGCAAGTTGAACGAGTTCACATGTGTATTTAAAACTGAGAAACAATTTTCCGTTAAAATTTTCAGCTCATGCCCATTTTAATCTGTTTCTATTTCCTTTAGAAGCAAACAATTTAGAAATAAATAATCGTTTTAAATCGCCAAGTTGATCGAACGAATTCGAATTTTGAAAATTTCGAAGAAGGTTCCAGAGTCCCAAAACACGGGAGCTACTGACAGGACAGTACGAACGATAGTGTACGGAATATGTACGATAAATATCTGTACGGACACCCCTGTACGAAAAATGTACGGGAAAATGTGTGGACAGGTTTCAAATTTGCTTGCAAGGAGTCAAAGATAGCGACATGCATTTTGTCGTTTAGTGCTGGTTGTATGAGACATTTTTTTATTTTTTTATCGTTTGGTTTAAAAACCTTTCGTTTTTTAGCTTTCGTTTTATTTTCGTTTGAATTTTCGTTGAATTTCGTGCGAGATAAGAATTACAAAATCAAAATCGAAGTAAAAATCCTCCAATCTCCTTCCATTTTTTTTTTTCGTATAAAAATTTTTGAGTTTCCCGCGCATTTTCGCGTCACTTTCTGCCGGCTAATTTGAAAATGCCTTCCATTCGCCGGCTAATTCCTCTCTTCCCATTGGTCCAAAAGTCAAACGTCGCCTGGCGCGCATTTCACCGCGCGCCGTCTTTCATTTTCTTATTTTTGGATTTTCGGTTCTGCCCGAACGAACCAGCGTGGCCATTCACGTCCTTATCTGACACGTGTGAATGAACATTTCATTTCTAGGTCGATTATTTTCCATTTTTTAGGCCAAAACATCGAAGGAGGAGGTCATTTTCCTTCCCATCTCTTTCATCGAACTGACCGCAATAGCATTTTCTCGATCCGTACATAAAAAAAAAATAACACACACACGCACGGAAAAAAAACCCACAAGAAAAAAAAAATCCTCTTCAAACTAAAAAAAAAAAAAACAAAAAAAAACAAAAAAACAAGAAAAACCAAAATATATATTTTAAGGGGCAGAAAAAACAAAGAGAGAGCAAGAAAAAGGGAGTGAGAGAGAGAGAGAGAGAGTTAGAGAGATTACCTTAGCTTCAATTCGTGCAAGTTTCTCCGTCGCAATTTTCTTCTCACTTTCAACGGTCTCCAGCTGTTTAAAAAACAAAAACAAAGGAGGAAAAAGAAATCAGAACAAAACAACTACAACCAACGGTGAAAAATGTGACAAAGAAACTATTTTCACATACAAATATAGAGAGAGTGTCAAGGGGAGAGAAAGAAAGAAAGAGAGAGAGAGAGAGGGAGAGAGAGAGAGAAAGAGAGGGAGAGAGAGAGAAAAAGAAGAGAGGGAATGAAAGAGAGGAAGGGATAAAAAGAGAAAGACAAGGAGAGGTAACAAGGAGAGAGAGAAACAGAGCAAGAGAGAGAGAGCGAGCAAGAGAGAAGGAGAGAGAGAGAGAGACATTACCTGAAGTTCAGTTCGAACAAGTTTATCCGTCGCAATTTTCTTCTCATTTTTTAGGGTCTCCAACTGTTTAAAAAAAAGGGGAAAAAATAATTCAGAACAAAATAAAATTGATACCAATAACATAAAAAGAAGACAAAAGAGAGAAAAATGTTGTGAATAACAACAAAACACTTAATAAAAACAAAGTATGACAAAAGTTGAAAACAATAAAAAAATTAACAATCAACAACAGAAAAAGGTTAAAAAATAAAAATAAAAACAGCCTAACAAAAAGAAACAAGAAAAAGCAATACACTTTACACAATCGACGGCTTAACAGAATTGAAAAACGAGACAACGAATCTATTATCACATACATAAATAGAGAGAGAGGGGCAGAGAAAGAAAGAGAGACAGAGGGAGGAGTGAGAGAGAGAGAGAAAGAGAAAAGAGAGAGAGAGAGAGAGAAAAAAAAAGAGTAGTCTTACCTGAGCTTGAAGCTGGGCATAGGCCTTGTTTCCACTTTCGTTGCACTCCAACAAACGCTGAATCTCCCTCAGAGCCTCCTCCCACTGCCCCGAAAAGAAAAGAAAAATTAAGGGGAAGAAAAAATGGAATGGGGGAAAGAAAAGAAAAATTAAGGGGAAGAGAAAATGGAATGGAGGAGTCAGTTGTCATGCAGGTCACAAGAATCACTCTCCCTCTCTCTCTCTCCCTCGCTCTCATTTCCGTCTCATTCAACTTCTCTATTAAAGTTTGCATCACCTCTCGGTTATGCACCTGCCCCTCTCTGTATTGTCCTCTGTCCATCTCCCTCTCCCTCTCACTTGCTTTTCCCCTTTTTCAATCCCTCCCAATCTCCGTTTTCACTTCCCTCTCGGTTTTCCACTCGCTCTCTCCCTCTCCCTCTCCTTCTCGGATTTCATCCCTCTCTCTTTCAGTTTTCCCCTCTCTCCCTCTCCCTCTATCTTCGTCTTTGACTCCTTAACTCCCTCTCCGTCTCCCTCTCTCTTTCATTTTTCTTCTAGCCCTCTTCCTCTCCCTGTCCACTTTCCCCTTGCCTCTCCCTCTAACACTCTCTCTCAGAATTCCCTTCCTCGGCTTTCCCTCTCCCTCTTCCTCTCAGTTTCCCCACTCTCCCTCTCCCCATATCCCTCTCATATGCACACTAATTGTAGGGCCCACCTTTTTGTCGTTTTCTCCTTGAGAAGGCGCCGCTGTCGCGGTTCCCGAGGAGGGAACGTTGAGGGGGGGCGAGGGAGAGAATGTGGGGGAGGAGAAGGAGAAGGAGGAGGGGCAGCTGGAGGAAGAGGAGGGAAATTGAAAACCCGAGGAGGAGGAGGAGGAGGAAGAGGAGGAGGAGGAGGAGGAGGAGAAGAGAGGACAGGAGGAAGAGGAGGGAAATGAAAAGCCCGAGGAGGAGGTGGAGGGAAAGGAGGGAAATGTAAAACCCGAGGAGGAGGTGGAGGAGGAGGTGGAGGAGGAGGAGGGAGAGGAGGAAAAGAGAGGGCTGGATGAAGAGGAAGGAAATTGAAAACCCAAGGAGGGGGTGGAGGGAGAGGAGGAGAAGAGAGGGCTAGAGGAGGCGGAGGGAAATGGAAAACTGAAAAAGGGGGTGGAGGGAGAGGAGGAGAAGAGAGGGCTGGAGGAGGAAGAGGAGGAGGAGGGAGAGGAGAGGGAGGAGGAGGGGGAGGAGGAGGGGAAGGGGAAGGAGGAGCGGGAGGGGGAGGGAAAGAGGGAGGGAGGGAGGGGCCGGAGAAGCGGACATGGTGGAGGTACGGAGGTGCGAAGGTACGAAGGATCCCATGGCGATAGTGGGGAAGGAGGAAGCTGGAGGGAGGGGGAGAGAGAGAGAGAGAGAGAGAGAGGAGTGATCCGGGGTACAACCGAGTACGAAGTGAGAAGTGGAGTGGACAGTTTCACTCTTTATACTTTTTGTCCAATCGGAGGCCTTCGGCGGGAAAACGCTTTTTCCCATTTTGCTTTTGCTGATTTGAATTTCAAATTCTCTTTTTCTTTTTTGTTTTTGTTAAATATTAATTTAAAACCTCTTTTTCGTTTTTCCTCTTGATATTTTCAAATTTCCCCGATGCCCTCGTTTGCCATTTGGCGCGCTGATCCTCGGAGAAGTCGCCGCCGGACTACAAAAAAGTCGGTGGTCCCCCGCTATCTTTTTCGTTTTGGCTCTATTCGCCGGTTTTGAAAAAAAAGATCGAGTGGTCCCACGTCGTCTTTTTCGCTTTGGCTGTCTGTGCGACGATTGTGACACGTAGGATGCCACGTGGTGTATAGTGTCCTCTTTGTAAATCCTAAAATACTTCAATGTGATTGGGTGACGGTGCCTGCCGGCGTAATCATGCGTGCCAATGGCAAGCATTAAATGCTGCTCCAACTATGTGTACGGTTTGTAGATCGTTTACTTCTTTGCTCGTGCGATCTAAACGTACGGACAGCTGCAAATTCTGTCGCTAACCTATTTTGTCTGATAGGCGCTGTGTTTAGCGACTCCGAACAAAATAGATTACATGCTGCACGCTTTTGCTGTGTGTTCACACGTGTAGCGACGTCTTGTTATCGCTCTGACATTTTTGGCCATTTTATGCTTTAGCGTGATGTGACCGACGTCAAATCAAAAAGATCACGCATAAGAGAGTGCACACGTTTCATTTGTGGGAGACACGTGGCGGAAAATCCTTGAAAATGGAGATTCACATTTTTTACAAACTTGAAGCAACAAATCGTAGCAATTCCTTCGTCTACACGAAATCGACGTTCCCATTGGACTCTCGGCTTGGGAAGGAAATATCTGTTATCACTTTTGCAGGAGAGCCGTACGGTTGTCAAACTACCACTTTGTCGACAAGATTGATGGTAGCGTACGGTCCAGCGTACGGCAACACACTCCAGAGTCGAGGGACGCGCCTTGAGTCCCCGTGCGCATGCGCGATTCGGATTTAAATACCTTTGGTTTAATTGATGACGATTCACGGTGTTCCTTAAAAGCCGGCAAACACAAAATGGTAATCGCTATACGGACGTCGTAAATGCTCGGTGGACACCCAAGAATGAAAAATTGAAAACTGGTATAGTGGTATGAAAATGTACACCGTGAATCGGGCTATCAGCCGTTAAGAAATAGTTATTGCAAAAAAAAAACTTTAGTGTTATTAATTATATTTCGGGTTCAAGGCCCATCGCCAAAAATAACTTTAGTCTAATTTATTCGCTAACGCTAATTTGGGTACACTTTTTCTATATTGTAGTCGGCATAACGTGTGTTCACATATCCGACGTTTGAACTTGTGAGAACAGGTTTGCGTGATTTTTTTCGTCTTTATCACTATGAATCAAATTTGAGTGCACTTTTCAGTGGCAACGCACTAAATTTCACGAGTCTACGCCTTTATCTAACACTTCTCTGTACGTCTGTACCAAACAATGAGCAATTTTAGTAGGGACAACACACGTTTTCTACACTGCACTATTTTAAACTGTCCAATTTAGTGTTAATCGCACTAATTGAGCAGTACCTATATTAACGTAGAAAAAAAATTAGAGTTATTAATTTTATTTTAAGTTCAAGGGTGAAAATTCGGGGCGGCGAATTAGCGTTATTAACACTAATAGCGATTCACGTTGTAGTGTTGTGTAAGAAAATCGACATGTACCTTCCATTATCGGTAGTCGATATATTATTTCGATCTATCGAAAAAAAAAATATCGGTCAATCAATATCCGATGATTGACACTTCAAGGGTTCTTAAAGTTTGATTCGCTTACATTTTTACGCATTCTTGCTCTTTCCAAATCGTGTCACAAATTTGAAACGAGTTACAAAGTATGCGAAGGGTTATGATTCTCGGCAGATGCAATTACTTGTCGAGTCACCCCGAAAGGTGGTAGTTCCTTGATTAGTCCATGCCTGTGGAGGGAAGGAGGTGTGTGGCTACTAGTGTTGGGTATCGAGGACCATTTGCCGATATTCGATATGTACCGAATTTTAGGTATCCGATAATCGATATATTGAATATCGAAATATCGTGATATTTAGCCGATATATCGCCGATACATCGTATTGACGATATATCGAGGCATTTAAAAAAATAAAAATTGAAAATTTTCACGTCTCCAAAGTCACTTGCCTTCGGACAAGGTGACTGTAAAATCTTTGCCGAAAAGAGATACGGTTTTTTCCTGAAAGTCAGCACAGTGAAGGAGATCTCTGAGGTACATTTGACGCGGTACACTTGCAAAGTACACGTACGTAATACGCAAACATTGAGGGGGGGCGAGGGAGAGAATGTGGGGGAGGAGAAGGAAAAGGAGGAGGGGCAGCTGGAGGGAGAAGAGGGAAATGAAAAACCCGAGGAGGAGGAGGGGGAGGAGGAGGAGAAGAGAGAGCTGGAGGAGGAGGAGGGAAATGAAAAACCCGAGGAGGAGGTGGAGGGAGAGGAGGGAAATGAAAAACCCGAGGGGGTGGAGGGAGAGGAGGGAAATGAAAAACCCGAGGAGGAGGTGGAGGGAGAGGAGGGAAATGAAAAACCCGAGGAGGAGGTGGAGGGAGAGGAGGGAAATGAAAATCCCGAGGAGGTGGAGGAGGAGGAGGGAAATGGAAAACCCGAGGGGGTGGAGGGAGAGCTCTGTGCGACGATTGTGACACGTAGGATTTACATAGGAAAATGGTTGGTTCTCAAATCTTTGATGATTTTAGAGATGTGATCGTCAACTTACAAGGAACCACTCAAATCAAAACACGTATGTAAAAACTTGTTTAAGGAAGATACGCGATGTTAATCAAGGCCTCTGTAATATTGAACGTTTGTTGTCCGTACTATTACAAAGACCTTCTCATGTAACCATACTCCAAAGAAGTAATCATATGAATAACATAATTTGTACTTTTTTGTCGGTTACATTTTGCGACGTCTACCTTTAAGTCACGGAACGAAAATCATGTCGTACAAGGCGTATCAGACAATTTGTTTTTTTTCGTTAAAATAACATATTATATTAAAATATAAAATATTAAATTTGAAAAAATACTATATATCGCGATATATATCGCGATAATTTATGTTGGTCTCGGTACGATATATTGAAGAGTTTGCTCGATCAATATTCGATATATCGACTATCGAGATTATCGCGATATGAATTTACCCGATACCCAACACTAGTGGCTACCTTAGACAAATAAAAAGCATGTTGGAAGAAGTTTTACCTTTTACTCATACCAACTCTTTTTGTGGCTACACCTCTGTAGATTACTTTCCTAATGTTACTTAGTATTTTTTGAAATAGATAGTACATTATTTGAGATGGGGGCGGGCATTTTCCATAAGTTTATGAAATAATGTAGCCTGAGCTTTTAACATTTGCCAAATACGTCAATATATACATGGTGTGTAAAACATTACACATAAGACCTATGGTAACCAAGTGTTTGTAGAGACGTGGAGACGTTATGGAGTTAAGGTGCCATTTTCATTTAAAAGGTTGTCGGTGAATTTTCGAAGCCGACGTATTGTTGTGTAGAATAGCACGAAAAAACGTACATCGTTGTCCGCCGATTTTTTCCCAATTAACAATAAGAAAGCCAAAGTTGTTTTCCCCCAATAACTGTTTAGTTTGACAAACTTGATTTGTAAGCTAAGGTTGACAAGGAAAGTGGTTACGATGAGTACGTTCCACATCATTGAAAAACGCTCCTTATAACTATACGTTTTAAGATTTGACATGCGTGTTAGGAATGTCGTTGTTTACGAAAGCGAAAGCATTGTACATGATGTGTAATTTCGTAATTATGCAGTTAGTATCTAATTTGTTTGAACATGTATTTTGAGCACATATTATGTGGATATCACATGTTACCTTTGTAAATACATTAGATTCGGTAGTAAATTAAAGTCTGCACGAAAACAGTGAATTTTGGTTAGGCTAGTGACGTCTTTTCCGTCGTTATTTGTGGGACAAAAACACTTTTCCATGTGGCGATCAACGTAAATATAAATTTATCAGTTGGCACGTTTCCCGAGTCTTACGTATATTTCGAACCTAGAATTTACGAGATTTTCACCAATTGACGACGTAAGATAATAGTGATTGTCTTTAAACGGGGACGAATCCACACCGCCCCCTCCTCTTTACGAGCCCCTATTACCGTTTGATATTTTATACATCGAATATCAAATTCATAACGATAATAAATTGACCGATACACAACACTTGTTATTATAACAAAACAATATCGAGTTGTCAAAGTTTTTTCAATTGTGGTATCACAATTGAAGGTTGTGGTATTTACTTTTGGATTGCTTGCCTCAAAAATAGAATCGAACATTCTATTATATAATTAAACACATATTAGTGCTTCAAATATGTTTAACTTTCATAACGATGGGTTGTCTATAGTACTCCAATCACCAATTACTATTTATCACAGCAACCAAATACAATTTCCCCGTGTTTTATTTTTGCCCTATTTTTTTATAATAGTTTCTTTTATTTTTTGGTGCTGTTTTTTTTTTTTTTTTTTATTTATTTAAGTTTGAACACGCAAGTTTTCTATAAATTTATAGTACGCACGATTTTCAGGGATTTTTTGGCTTATGTACGGATTTTAAAACCTTTTAAGGATGTTGTGTTTGGTGCATCCCCAATTATCATCATAACAAGCCGCCGATAAGGACAATCTTTATTCTTTTTGTAGTCAACCGATGACATCACGTAAATTGTAGGTTCGAAATGTACTTGAGACTCGAGAATGGCCAATGAAATAAGCGATCTACTCGGTGGTTTACAAAACATTTATGGTTTTTCACACGTTTTTGTCGTCAAAGGATAACGTGGCAATGCATAAATTTTTATCTACATTGACCACCACATAGAAAAGTTTTTTTGTGCCACAATTCACGATCGAGAAGACGACACTAGCTTAACCAAAGTACAATGTTTTTGGACAGACTTTTATTTACCAACGAATCTAATATACTCCCAAAGTTCCCACGCCGTTTCCAAGGAATATGTGCTCGAGACACGTGTTCAAACACATTTTATACTAAAAGCATAAATAGGGAATATAAAATTAAGCACAATCCTTTCGCTTTTGTAAACAACGACATTCTCAACACACTGTCAAATCCTAAAAAATATACGTTTAATGAGGTTTTTTAGTGAGCTTAAACGTACTCATTTTAAGCAAATTTCTTGTGAACCCTCACGTGCCATTCACGTTTGCCAATTAAGAAAAATATTACTTGAAACCAGTTTTGGCTTTCTTGTTGCTAGCTGCGACAAAAACCGACGAGCAACGACGTACGTCTATCTCGTGCTTTCATCACAATAATCGGTTGGCTCAGACAATTCACTGACACAATTTTAGCCGTGGCATATTGCAATTGGAAAATGGCTTATTAACTCGATAACGTCTCCACGGCTCGACAAACACTTAGGTGCTTACGGGCGGTGTTATGTGTACCCCTAGATATTGATCTCTTCAGTAAATGTTAGTAAGCCAAGGCTACATTATTTCATAAATGAATGGAAAATGCCCTCTTCTATCCCAAATACTGTTATCTACTTCGAAAAAAAATTACTAACATTACGAAAGTAATTAACACAAATGTAGCCCCAGAATGAGCTGGTTTAAGTAAGAGGTAAGACCTCTTTCCAACTGGCTTCTGTTTGCCTAAAGTAATTACACACTCCCTTCCTTTCACAAACATAGACTAATCAAGGAACAACCACCATCCGGAGTGACTCGATTGGTACTTGCATTTGACACAAAACGTGATCCTTCGCATACCCTCTATATCTTGTTCCAAATTTGTGACACAACGTGGGAGGAGCAAGAGTGCATAAATATTAATACGAATCAAGCTCTAATAATCCTTCAAAGGGTCAATCATCGGATATTGATTGATCGGTATATTTTTATTCGATATATCGAAAACAACATGTCGACTATCGATAAGTCAAAGTACATATCGACTTTTGGTTAGGGGCTGCCGATACACAATACTACATTTTCGTACCAGTTGGATGCGGTGTTCACATAGCGTGTTTTCCGGATTTTAAGGAACACCGTGAATCGTCATCAATTAAACCAAAGGTATTTAAATCCGAACCACGCATGCGCACGGGGACTCAAGGCGCGTCCCTCGACTCTGGAGTGTGTTGCCGTACGCTGGACCGTACGCTACTGGATCGAAATGCAATCTTGTCGACAAAGTGGCTGTTTGACAACCGTACGGCTCACCTGCAAAAGTGACAAAAGTAATCTCCTGCCGAAGCCGAGAGGAAAGTGGGAAGGTCGATTAAGGTCGATTTCGCGTAGACGAAGCAAAAGCTACGATTTGTTTCGTAAAGAGAGTGAATCTCCGGTTTCGAGGATGTTCCACCACGTGTCTCCCACAAATGACGTGTGCACTCTCCTATGCGTGATCCTTTTGATTTGACGTCGGTCACATCACGCTAAAGTATAAAATGGCCAAGAATGTCAGAGCGATAATACTACGTCCATACATGTGTAATCACACGGCAAAAGCATGCAGCATGTAATCTATTTTGTTCAGAGTCGCCAAACATAGCGCCTATCAGACAAAATAGGTTAGCGACAGAATTTGCAGCTGTCCGTACATTTAGATCGCACGCGCAAAGAAGTAAACGATCGACAAACCGTACACATAGTTGGAGCAGCATTTAATGCTTGCCATTGGCACGCATGTCCGTAGGCCTGATTACGCCGGCAGCTACCGTCACCCAATGAAGTTTAAGTATTTTAGGGTTGCAAAGAGGACATCTTGCACCGCGTGGCATCCTACGTGTCACAATCTTCGCACAGAGAGCCAAAACTCAAAAGGCGACGTGGGACCGCGCGATCTTTGTTTTCAAAGCCGGCGAGTAGCGAGGCAAAGCGAAAAAGCCAGCGGGGAACCGCCGCCTTTTCCATTCGTCCGGCGGCAGCTCCTCCGAGGATGCGCGCCAAATGGCGAACGAGGGCTTCGGGGAAATTTTGAAATTGCCGAATTGAAAAAGGAAAAGGAGGATTTGAAATTCAAATCAGCAAAATGAAAATATAAAAAGAGTTTTCCCGCCGAAGGCCTCCGACTGGAGAGAATAGGTATAAAAAGTACAACTGTCGACTGCACCTCTCACTTAGTACTCTTGTAGCCCGGATCACTCCTCTCTCTCTCCCACCTCCCCTCCCCACTTTCTCTCACTTTCCCGCTCTTCCACTCTCTCTCTCTCTCTCTCTCTCTCTCTCTCTCTCTCTCTCTCTCTCTCTCTCTCTCTCTCAACCTTCCTCCTTCCCACCTCCCCTTCCTCCCTCTCCCTTCCGGCCTTTTTCGCCTGTACCACCTCCATGCCTCCACGCTTCCATGCTTCCTAGGGTACCGCTATCACCCCTTCCTCCTTCCAACTCTCTCTCTCTCTCTCTCTCTCTCTCTCTCTCTCTCTCTCTCTCTCTCTCTCTCTCTCTCTCTCTCAACCTTCCTCCTTCCCCACTATCGCCATGGGATCCTTCGTACCTTCGCACCTCCGTACCTCCACCATGTCCGCTTTTTCCGGCCTTCCCTCTCCCTCCTTCCCCTCCATCTCCTCCGTCTCCAGCCCCTTCATCCCGTCCTCTCCCGTCAACCCTTCCGTGTTTTCCTCTCCCTCCACCCCCTCGGGTTTTTCATCTCCCTCTTCTCCCTCCACCTCCTCCTTGGGTTTTTTATTTCCCTCCTCCTCCTCCAGATCTCTCTTCTCCTCCTCCTCTCCCTCCTCCTCCTCGGGTTTTTCATTTCCCTCCTCTCCCTCCAGCTGCCCCTCCTCCTTCTCCTTCTCCTCCCCCACGTCCTCTCCCTCGCCCCCCCTCAACGCTCCCTCCTTCTCGGGAACCGCGACTGCGGCGCCTTCCCAAGGGGAAAACGACAAAAAGGTGGGCCTCACAATTAGTGTGCATATGGGGGGAGGGAGAGTGGGGAAACAGAGAGGGAGAGGGAGAGGGAGAGGGAGAGGAGAGAGCGAGGTGGAGGGGTAGGGAAAGGAAAACCGAGAGGGAGAGGGAGAGGGAAAATCGAGGAAGGGAATACTGAGAGAGAGTGTTAGAGAGAG
>JBBHKE010001036.1:178163-189788 GCA_037447655.1 Zygnema cylindricum
CTCTCTTTCTCTCTCTCCTCCCTCTCTCCCTCCCCTCTCTCTCTCCCTCTCTCCCTCTCTCTCTCTCTCTTTCTCTCTCGCTCTCTCTTTTCATCTCTCTCTCTTTCATTCTCTCTCTCCCTCTCTTTCTCTCCCCCCTCCTCTCTCTCTCTCTCTCTCTCTCTCTCTCTTTCAAGGGAGAAGCGAGAGAAGGATTAAGATTCAATTGCATTAATTTTCCCGTTTTTTTACTTTTTTTTTCGTTTTCTTGTTTTTTGTTTATCCTTTTTTATCCTTTCTTTCCTCTAACATTTTTTTTTTTATGTTTTCAACCCTTTTTTGTTTTTTGCCAGCTGGCGGAGTCGCAGAAAATGACAAAAGAGTGGTCGGAAATGTACAGAAAAACACTGGAGGAGTCCCACGAGCGCTACATGGAGGTTCTCATCTCTCCCTCCCTCCCTCCCCCATTCTCTCTCCCTCCCCACCTTCTCTCACTTTTTTCACCTCTCTCTCTCTCCCTCCTCTCTATCTCTCGCTCGCTCTTTCTCTCTTCTCCTTTGTTTTTCGCTCTCTCTCCTTCTCCCTTTCCCCCCTATGTACTAGTTGGTTTTATAGTCCGTCTTTATTATTATTATAAATATATGGATGTTAGATTTTTTTTTCTCTGTACGTTTTTCTTTATTCTAAATTTTGGTGACTCTCACATGTGCTGTTGTTTTAAAATTCGATTCTCGTATTTTTTTTTTCGTTGGTTGCCATAAATTTTGTTGATGTTTTCATTTGTTTATTTTTTTAAATTTATAATTACGATCAGTTTTGTTTTGTTCTAATTTTTTTTGTTTTTTGTTTTTTGTGGGCAGCTGGAGAAAGTCAAACATGAGAAGAAATGTTTGACGGAGAAACTTGCCCGGATTCAATCTCAGGTGATTTCTCTCTCTCTCTCTCTCTCTCTCCCTCACTCTCTCTCTCTCTCTCGCTCCCTCTCTCTCTCTCCACCTCTGCCTATCACTGTATCTTGCTCTATCTCACTCTCTCTTTCCCCTCTCACTTTCTCTCCCTCTCCCACTCCCTCTCTCTCCTCTCCCTCTACCTCTCTCTCTCTCTCCTTTTTATTTTCTTCTCTTTTTACTTATATATACTTTTCAATTTTCTTGGGGCAGCTGGATTCGAAAATCGAGGCCGAGAATTCTCAAAAAGATTCGGAAACGAAAAAGAATACCGATTCTGTACTGGAAAATGGAAAAAGCAAAAGGAAAGAGTGGGAAGAAGAAAACAAGGCGATAAAGGAGTCGGAGGTGAAGGGAAAAAGACAAAAAACGGTTGAATACGACAATCTAAAGGACAAGGATTTGGTGGTTTTGGAAAGTGACGAGGAATTGGGAGAAACCGAGATTGAGAGGAGATCGATTGTGAAGAGAAATAGGGAGGAATTGGGAGGGAAGCAAATTGAGGGGAGAGGGGAGGAGAAGGGAGGAAACAACGAGGAATTGGGAGGGAATGCATGTGAGGGGAGAGGGGAGAAGGGAGAGGAGGTTGCAGAAGCGAGGAATTACGGGAAGAAGAGAGTGAGAGTGGAGGAGGGAGAGAGTGGAGAGAGGAGTGGTTTTTCTTCTGCGAGTTCGGGGAAAAGACGGTGTTAGGAAGGAAGAAAAGAGAAGGAGAAGGAAAAAAGGCAAGAAGAAAAAAGAGAAAAGAAGAAATGTAGAAAAGGGCAAAGAAAAAGGGAATTGAAAAAAAGGAAAAGAGGAAAGAAGAAAAAAGAAGAAAAGAAGAAGAAGAAGAAGAAGAAGAAAAAGAAGAAGAAGAAGAAAAGAAGAAAAAAGTTTCCAAGTTTACTGCGACGGAGCGATTACGGTGACTACTCGTGACGTGACAATGTGATGTCACACTGGCGTTTTTTTTGCTTCTCTCTGTCTCCGTCCCTCTCTCTCTGTCCCTCTCTCAAACGGTCTGTTGGGAAGCATCTAATTCGAGGGAACTTTCGGGTTTTAAATTTATGAGCGGAGTTTTTTTTATTTTGAGGATCGAGTTTCTCGAGAATAAGGGACGAGCGAGATCTCCAGAAATTTTTTTTTAGTTTATTTATTTTTTTTTCTTTTTTAGTTTTTTTCTTGAAAGAGACTCTCTTTTTCACTGTTTTTTTTTTTTTTAAGTTTCTGTTTTAGATTTAGTCGAAAGTTTAGTTTTCAAAAAAACGGATCGCTTCGACGTTTTTTAGAATTTTTATTTGGTCAAAAGTTTTTGTGGAACTTTATTTCTCTTCTGTTCTTGATTGCAAAACTTTTGCAATGGAAAAAATTTCATATTATTTGAGCTTATATTTTGAATGGTGAAAATTATCATTTGTTGATGTTGATTTAACTGTTGTTGTTATATTCCTTCCTCTTCTCTCCCTCCCTGTCTCACTCCCTCCCCCCCTCCCCCCCTTTGAATTGTGGCATATTTTTTAGAAAACAATTTCCATGCTGAGTTTTTTTTCCATCGAGATTCTGTGTTTGGATTTTTTTTTTTTTTGTTTTTTTTTTGAGAATTGCCCCCCGGTAGTGAATAACTTTGTAGATATAGAAAAGAGGAAGGAAGAAGAAGGGAGAAGAAAGAAAAAGAAGGGAAACGAAGTAGAAGGAAGGAAGAAAGGAAGAAGAAAGGGAGAAGAAGAGAAAAGGAGGAGAAGAAAGAAAGGAAGAAGAAAGGAAGGGACAAAAGGGAAGAAGGGAGAAGAAAGAAGAAGAATGGAGGAGAAGGGAGAAGAAAGGAGGAGAAGGGAGAAGAAAAAAGTTCGCAATAAAGAGGTAGAAAGAGGTGATTATCATAGAAATGAAAAAAATACCTTTTTCTTTTACAAAAATAAAAGGCCATTTTTAAAGTACAAATGAGATCGCCAAATATGTTTTTGGAGGATTCGTTAAATAGTGTGGATGGACAATTAACTGAATAAGGAAACCTTTCAAAATTTCTTTATTTATGTTATTTAGAGTTGACATCATAAATATATGTTTTTCTTCAGGCAGTCAAAAAGTTCTTTTAACCGTCACACTGTTGCCAATTTTTCAGAGTTAAAACGCCTTTCACTGCCTTAAAATATGTTTAAGACGTCTTTTCTCCGCGCACACTTGTCGGATTGTTAATTGGAGACCGGCGATAGGAAGCTAAGAATCTTGCCTTCCACTAGCAATCCATGGATTGACATAAATAAAATATGTTATAACTCTAAACGGGTGATGTAGCTTTAAGGATAATTAAACTTAACCATGCTTTGATAGTGGACAAATGATTATGTCCAGATATACAATAGTATTACCAACTCTTGTTCAGTTCCAAATAACTCAGGCTACCTATCCAAGTGCAAAGAGCTGGCGTCAAGGATAAGGGAAACAACTATTTGGTGGTCAGAGGCAAAATGGAAGTTGGTAGTAAATTAGTGATATTATTGATAATAATGAACCAGTGTGGTATCGAAAATAACTCGACCACATTTTTGTTTCCCTGCCAGTTTTTTTTTTTTATTTCATAGCCATCCAATTTGGCTTACGGCGAGCAGATTCCTAAAAGTTCTGAAATATTATATGCATCAAATAAAAACATGCAATTTTCTTAAGGTGTACGACATGTACTTTACGTAGAAAATACGAAAAGTTGTTGGAACATCCAAACCATTTTAGTTCAAATGTGCGAAAAGAACTGACCTAAAAACAAAAAGGCTATATGGAGCCAACCAATACAACGTGTACAACACCGTACAATACACACATAGTACAAGGTTAACCACGTATAGGGTTTCCAATTGGATTTGCGACATTTGAACTATAATCTAGAGTATCAAATGGCTCAAATCCCACCGAAATGACAGTCAAGGCAACAACTCTACAACCCTCATATTCCATACAAAAGAGAGATAATAAACCATGGTTAAAATATACAAAATCAAACGGAGACACTATATGTGGTTATCCCATATTATACGCATATTATACAGTATTAAGCACATAGTATGAGGTAACCACATATAACATTTCTATCTCTTTTTGCACATTTGAACTACCCAATAAACAATGAGATATATACACAGAGTATATGTTCAAACGGTATACACAAAACCCTACACAACTCAAAAGAGTTTACAGGGAAAACAACCATGTGGTCGAATTGATGAAAACCATTCATTACATTGGATTTAAAAAAACATTCCAGCTCGTTACCCTTCCAGCTCGTTACCCTTCCAGCTTCGAGAATAAAAAGCCTGTTAAGACTCCAAGCTCTTTTTTCTTCTATCCACACTAATATCCTCCCTTCAAGTCGTTCACCATATCGTACGGAATAGGCGTGACAGTCTCCATTGTCTGGCCTTCCACCACAAACCCGTGTTTGACGTACGAAAAGTGTACCGCTTATGGTAATATCCACACTAAAAATCTATATAAAATTGGACCAGTAACATCTCAGCTGGTGGTACAGTGGTTAGTATATTCCCCATTAAAGTTATCGTTCCTCTTTCGCCTTTCGATAAACTCTTCTCGGCATCGCGACGGAACGACATGTTCCACACGGACATGGAGACGCTTCTTCACAATGCGAGTGTTCACCTGATAGTAGAATTAAACAAAGCACGAAAAACGAATAGTCAGTATTCTTCTTCACAATGCTGGGCAGTAGAATTAAGCAAACTAAGAAAAGACAAATGATCAGTATTTTCTTCACAATGCGAGTGTCCACCCTGATGGCAGAAATAAATAAAATACAAATACATGAACGTCTTGCAAGCAAATAGTAGTAAAGATTCTCTTTCTGATTCTTACATTTTACTTAACAAAATAACTTTGCACATCAATACATAAGATTCGAAGCATAGCACACCGTCAATCGCTGTAAGCGTAAAAAACATTAATTACGGCCCTCCGAATACCAGAAGTGTTGTGAATATTAATTATTTTTATACGCTAAAAGCAATTCACGGTTGAGTAGAGATGTTTCTTATGATTCAACAAACATACCTGGAGGCAAAAACCCCACTAAAGGAATAACTATACCGAAGCGCCAAAAAAACTGCAACATAACAAAATGTCACATATCTGTACCCATCTCTGTGTACTGCCATAAATCCTAAAGGGATAACCACACAAAAAACAAAATCTTGAAAGGTAACAGAATGCCAAAATACATCTGTAACTGTACAGAGGCCTCCTTTACTGCCCTAACTTCAGGTCTAAGAAAAACTTTGCACATCCATAAGTCGGATTTTAAGAAACCGAGAGAGAGGAAAAACCGAGGAAGGGAAAACTGAAAGAGGGTGTTAGAGGGAGAGGCGAGGGGAAACCTGAGAGGGAGAGGAAGAGGGCGAGAAGAAAATTGAAAGAGAGGGGGAGATTAAGGATTCGAAAAACGAAGATAGAGGGAGAGGGAGAGAGGGAAAACTGAAGGAGAGAGGATGAAAACTGAGAAGGAGAGGGAGAGGGAGAGAGAGGGAGGAAAATTGATGAAGGGGATATTAGAATGGTAGAGGAGACGAAAGGGAAAACGAGAGGGAGAGGAAGAGAGCGAGTGGAAAACCGAGAGGGAAGTGAAATTCGAGATTGGGAGGGAGTGAAAAAGGGGAGAAGCGAGGGAGAGAGAAAAAGGGGAATAGAAAGAGAGAGGGAGGAGGAGGTGGAGGTGCAAAACCGAGAGGGCATGCAACCGTCATTAAGGAAGTTGAGTGGAACGGAAATGAGAGCGAGGGAGAGAGAGGGAGAGGGATTTTGGTGACCTGAACGACAACTAACTCTTCCATTCCCTTTTCTTTCCCCCTTTATTATGTTTTTTTTTCGTGGCAGTTGGGGGATGCTCTGAGGGAGATTCAGAGATTGGGGGAGTGTAAAAAATCGGTTACGAGGCCTATGCCCAGCTTCAAGCTCTGGTAAGACTCTCTCTCTCTCTCTCCCCTTCTCTCTCTGTCTCTCTCTCTCTTCCTCTCTCTCTCTCTCTTTCTCTCTCTCTTTCTCTCCCTGGCCCTCTCTCTCTCTATTTATGTATGTGAAAATAGATCCGTCTCCAGCAACTTCGTCCCGTCCTCTCGCGTCAACCCTTCTGTGTTCTCCTCTCCCTCCACCCCCTCCTCGGGTTTTGCATTTCCCTCCTCTCCCTCCAGCCCTCCCCCCTTTGAATCGTGTCATATTTTTCACAATATAGTTTTCCCTACTTTAATATATTTTTCATCAAAATACTCTAGTTATTAATTTATTTATTTTTTGATCTTATGATTAAGCATTCCTTTTCTCGGTACTTGTTTCTCAAAAAAAAATTCTTATGTGAAAAACACAATTAGGTTTATTGAAATATATTCTTTTTTGGTAAAAATGTTTATTACAGGCGATGAAGAATTTCGGATTCATATGCGTTCTTGTCATCACATTATTGTTCGATTTTTTATTTATTTTTGTTGGAATACACCCAATAAAAGATGAAAATGTTTTACTTTCCAATCGTGAAAAGACATCGGAAAACCTTTTTTTGCAGGAGACTATTGTAAGATTCAATATTTGTTTTACCGCTACCTTTTTGTTGGTTTCTCTCTATTTTGTTTTGTAGTCAATTTTGTTTGTTTGTTTATATTTAAGTCTCGTTTTACTTCCCACCATTATTAGAGTTTATAACACTAATTCAGTCGCAAACTCTTCATCTACGAAAATCGAAAAATATAGTTAACAACAACGCTATTATCAGTACATTATCATATTTGAGCTTCAATAACACTCTAAATATGGTATTTTTATGGTATCCACTCTAAATATCGTATCTTTATTGTATCCAATCTAAACATCGTATCTTTATGGTATCTACCCTAAATATCGTATCACTGAACTATCCACTTTAAATATCGTATCGCTGAACTACCCACTCTAAATATCGTGTCACTGAACAATCCACTCTAAATATCGTGTCGCTGACTATCTACTCTAAATACAATATCGCTGAACTATCCACACTAAATATTGTATCGTTAAACTATCCACTCTAAATACCGTATTGCTGTGATATCCACTCTAAACATCATATCGGTGAACTATCCACTCTAAACATCATATCGGTGAACTATCCACTCTAACTATCGTGTCGCTGAACTATCCACTCTAAATATCGTATCGCTGAACTATCCACTCTAAATATCGTATCGCTGAACTATCCACTCTCAATATCGTATTATTGAACTATCCACTCTAAATATCGTCTCGCTGAACTATCCACTCTAAATATCGTATTGTTGAACTATCCGCTCTAATTATAGTATCGTTATTATATCCGCGCGAAAATACAGAAATAAAGTATACATTGGAGGAATGTTGCCTCTTCGGTCCATTGTCCATCCACACTATTTAAAGTACTCTCTGAAAGCAGGTCGTCTCCGTCGAAGTCTGCATGGAAGTCGGCGCAGTTGCGGCCACTAAGGCCCTCAGCGTCTCGGTTGGGGAAGGAGGGAGGAAGCGGAAGGGAAGGAGGAGGAAGGAATAAAACAATAACAATCAAATTAACAGACACGGCATTCCTCCGTCCCTCCATTGGCTCTCATTGGCTTTCATTGGCTCTCATTGGCTGTCATCTCCCACGCCGCAGCGCACACGCGGTGTCCGTCCCAGGCCCGGGGGTCAGGGGAGGGGGAGGGGGAGGGAGGGGGGAAGATGAGGATGGAGGGAAGGAAAGAAATATGGGAGGAGGAAGGGGGGTGGAAGGAAGGAAGGAGAATGGGGAATGGATGGAGGAGGAAGGAGGGGTGGGGAATGTCATGGCCAGCAGCCCCACCTCCTTTTCCTCTCCCTGGTTCCTCCCCACACATCCTAGTATGGGAAGGAGCCTCGGACAGGCCTTAAGCCTTTAAGAGGGGCCAGAAGGAGAAGGGTGGACTCATGGGGAAGATGGAGGTGGAAGGAGGGGGAGAGGGGGAGTGGAGGAAGGAGGGGAGGAGGGGGAGAGAGGGAGGGGAGGAAGGGGAGGGAGGGGGGAGAGAGAGAGGGAAAGGGGAGGAAGGGAGGGGAAGGAGGGAGGAGGGAAGAGGAGGAGGAGGAGAGGGAAGAGGAGGGGGAGGAGGAAGGGAGGGGGGAGGATGGAAGGGGAGGGAAGGGGGGGGAGGAGAGGGGACAGGGAGGAAGGGGGGGAAGGGAATGGAAGAGGGGAAGGGAGGGAAGGGAGAGGAAAGGGGTGGAAAGGGAAAAAAGGGAGAGGAAAGGAGAGGGAGACTGGAGTGACAAGAAATTTCACACTCATAATAGTTTTAAGGTATTAACAAAATTTTAGAATATAAATGGTGGAATTTTATTTTTTGTTAAAATAAAATTGCAAAAAATAAACGTCAAAAGTTGAAGCCACAAAATAACAATCGAGCGAAAAAAAAAAGGCGAAAGTTCATATATATATATATATACAATATATATAATATATAATATATATATAATATATAATATAATATATCTATGTATATAATATAATATATATATATATATATATATATTTTTTTGTTTTAAGTATGTCATTAAAAATAAGTGAACGCAAAGTGTTTTCCAAATGCTACAAAAGAGAGAGGACACTCCAAGACAGAGACACCAAAAGAGGGAGAGGGAGAGAGAAAGGAAGTGGAGGAGAGAGAGGGAGCCTCTCTTTCCCTCTCTCCTCCTCTACCTTTTTTCTCCCTCTCTCTCTCTCTGGCTCCCTCCCTCCTCTAACCTCCATTCATTTTATATTGTTGTTATATTGTCATTATTTGTTATATTATCAATTATGTATTATTGTTAAATTACTATTATATTATTATTATGTTATCATCATTATATTATTATTGGAGTTAATAACACCAATTCGGTCGCAAATTTTTCCGGTCAAAAATCATTAAATAGTGTTAATAACACTATTTAAGGGAGTGGCCTACAATCTGTCACGTCTCCTTGAACCAGATTAGCATAAAATTTTAATTATATAATTAGTCATATTATTCAGTATTACATAATTATTGCATTATAAATTTTAATTTCACATGAACACTAATAAAATGCTTAAACAATACGGTACGCATCATTGAATAGTGTGGTGAAGGAGAGAAGAGGGAGAGGGAGAAAGGGAGAGACAGAGGAGGGAAGGGAGAGGAACAATTTCAAAACTTTCACAAAAACTTTCGACCAAAAAAAAATCTACAAAACTTCGGAACGATCTTTTTTTCCGGAAACTAAATCTTCGATATATTCCAAAACGGAAACGAATGGCCTTAAATAAAAAAGAAGAGAGAAAGTCTTTCAAGAAAAAACTAAGAAGAGCAAGAAAAAAAAATAATAATAAATAAAATAAATAAATAAACTATAAAAAAAACCTCGAAAAAAAACAAAAAATCGAAAAAAGGAAGAAAGAAAAAAAAAAAAAAGAAAACATAAAATAATAAAAAAAAAAATCAAAAAAAAAAAAAATCAATAAAGTAAACCACCCATCCCATCCCTAACCCTCCCAGCTCCACAACCCTGAAACCCTTATTCTCGAAAAACTTGAATCCTCAAAAAAATAAAACAAACTAAAAAGACTAAAAGGACTAAAAATACTAAAAAATCTAAAAAGACTAAAAAAGTTAAAATCTTGAAATCCGGAAGTTCCCTCGAATTCGAGTCTTCCCGACCGATCGTTTGAGAGAGGGAGGGAGAGAGAGAGAGAGAGAGAAAGAGAGAAAGAGCGAGAGAGAGAGAGAGAGAGAGAAAGATAGACGCCAGAAAACGCCATTGTGACATAACATTGTCACGTCACGAGTAGTCGCCGTAATCGCTCAGTCGCAAAAAACTTTGAAACTTCTTTAAACTTCTTTTTTTTATTTCTTTTTTTTTTTCTTCTTTTCTCTTTCTTTTTTTTTCAATTCCCTTTTTCTTTCTTCGACTTTTCCTTTCTTCCTTTTCATTTTTCTTCTCCTTGCCTTTTATTCCTTCCTAACAGTCGTTTCCTTGAACTCGACGGAAAAAAATCACTCCTCTCTTCACTCTCCTCCTTTTTTCTCCCTTCTTCTCCCTTCCTTCTTTCTCCCTTCTTCTCCCTTCTTCCCCCTCCCTTCTTTCTCCCTTCTTCTCCCTTCTTCTCCCTTATCCCTTCTTCTCCCTTCTTCTCCTTTCCTTCTTCTCCCTTCCTTCTTCTCACTTCCTTCTTCTCACTTCTTCTCCCTTCTTCTCCCTTCCTCCTTCCCATATATACAAAGCTATTCACTACCGGGGGCAATTTTCAAAAGAAAAACGAAAAAAAGAAAAAAAAAATCCAAACACAGAATCTCGATGAAAAAAAAAATCAGCAAGGAATTGTTTTCTAAAAAATATGCCACAATTCAAAGGGGAGGGAGGGAGGGAGGGAGGGAGGGAGGGAGGAAGAGGAGGAAGGAATAAAACAACAACATCAACAAATGATAATTTTCACCATTGGAAATATAAGCTCAAAATATATGCAAAACCAATAAAAAAACAATTGCACGTAAATAAAAAAAAAATAGATGAAAAATTTTCCATTGCAAAAGTTTTGCAATCAAAAAGAGGAAGAAAAACAAATTTCACAAAAAAATTTGACCAAATAAAAATTCTAAAAAACTTCGAGGCGATCCTTTTTTTGGAAACTAAAACTTCCACTTATTCCAAAACGAAAACTTCAAAAAAAAAAAATAGTGAAAAAGAGAGTCACTTTCAAGAAAAAAACTAAAAAAGAGAAAAAATAAATAAATAACTAAACTAAAAACTAAATAATAAAAACTAAACGTCGCGAGTAGTCGCCGTAATCGCTCCGTCATAGTAAATTTCGAAACTTCTTCAAACTTCTTTTCTACTTTTTTTTTTTTTTTTCAATTCTTTTCTTTTTTCTTCTTTCCTCTTTTCTTTTTCTTCAATTCTCTTTTTCTTTCATTGTCCTTTTCTACATTTCTTCTTTTCTCTTTTTTCTTCTTGCCTTTTTTCTTCTCCTTCTCTTTTCTTCTCCTTCTCTTTTCTTCTCCTTCTCTTTTCTTCCTTCCTAACACCGTCTTTTCCCCGAACTCGAAAAAGAAAAACCGCTCCTCTCTCCACTCTCTCCCTCCTCCACTCTCACTCTCTTCTTCCCATAATTCCTCGTTTCTGTAACCTCCTCCCCCTTCTCCCCTCTCCCCTCACATACATTCCCTCCAAGTTCCTCACTATTTCTCTTCACAATCGATCTCCTCTCTCTCTCGGTTTCTCCCAGTTCCTCGGCATCTTCCAAAACCACCAAATCCTTATCCTTTAGATTGTCGTATTCAACCGTCTTTTGTCTTTTCCCCTTCTCCTCCGTCTCCGTATTTCCTTCGTCCCACTCTTTCCTTTTGCTTTTTCCATTTTCCGGTACAGAATCGGTATTCTTTTTTGTTTCCGAATCTTTTTGGGAATTCTCGGCCTTGATTTTCGAATCCAGCTGCCGGAAAAACAGAAGTATGTATATAAGTAAAAAGAAAAGAAAAGAAAATAAAAGAAAGGAGAGAAAGAGAGAGAGAGAGGTGGATAGTTAGAGAACGAGAGAGAGGGGGGGAGATAGAGAAAGAGAGAGAGAGGGGAGAGAGAGAGATAGAGAGAGAAAAGGAGAGGGAGAGTGACAGAGAGAGATAGAGAGAGAGAGGGGAGAGAGAGAGAAAGAGATAGAGGGGGGGAGAGAGAGCAAGAGATTGAT